>CAKKOB020000153.1:31119-50042 GCA_918844115.2 Phlebotomus perniciosus | reverse complement strand
AAACTCAATATTAGTGCGTAAAATGCCGTTCAACCGAATCAGGCGAGTAATCACTTATTTTAAGTACTTAAACTTCTGTTGAACGGCATTTTCTGCACTAATATTGAGTTTTTCCGGAAAATTCCTTCTACAAATTCTTCAGTAATGAAAAACAGACAGGATTTGAGTGGAAATTTGATGATTTTCCACTGGAAAATGCCATTAAATAGCTTTTCAACAGTTAGAAATTGTTGACTGAAGTGTTGCCATGTCACAGCAGCCTTTTGTAGAACTACTTATTGTCGTGTGATATCACCATTATAGGAGGAAAGCCACAAGCAGATTAGCTTTTTCTATTTTAATCTTTGAGATTAAAAGAAAGAATTCCTTATGAATCTGGGTCTCTTGATAAAGGCTTTGTGTTTTAAATGGCAAAAACTTTTCCCTTTCCCCTTGAAATTTTCAATTAGCGAAATCCAGATACAATTGTTTACTGTATGCATCATTAAAGTTTATTTAATTTACAAAAAAAAACCAGTAGTTCAAGGAAAAGCCAATGAATTCTCTACGGGTAATTTATTCGCGAGATTGCGCTGGATGGCAAAATGTGTTGATGTGGGTGATAAAAATATAGTGAAATGCGAATAATGACACAATACATCCACAATACAGGGAATTTGTACTGAAATTGATGTACAAAATGGAGCTTTTTTTGCACCCATACAAAACAGAAAAAAATTGTTTTTATTTTCGAATCAACCACGCACAAAATAAGTGTCTCATTTTCTCGTTCGACACAAATATTGAATGGGAGAGCCGATTGGGATATGAATGAAGTGTGTGGATGTGGGAGCCCGGGGAGGGTGACTGAGGCAGAAGAGGTTGGGCTGAAATATTGCGCGATAATATTTTTGGGTGAGAAATATGAAAAACAACAAAAGAAAATGCTGAAGAGAGTACATTGACAATTTCACATGTCCCTAATTTGAGTATCTCTGTATGTGCGCGAGATTCATTTTTGTGTCATTTACACTCTGAGCTTCATTCCCATTTTTTTCATCAGTAGCTAATCATACTTCGGAACGGATAGTCGCGAGATTTTTTGGAGTGGACTGTCTCTTAATTGTTCCCCTGTTTTTTGGCTTAATAGATGTTGCACTGCAAATCTCACACAGAATCAACCACATAGATTCCGTAGTTTGTAAGAATGCGAGATTCGGGAGCAAGACTGAAAAAAAGAAGAGATAATTTGGAAGGTGTGTTAAGACAGCAAAAAAACAACAATTTCTCAATTTTCTATTCGCAGTTCATCAGCGAAAATCGTGATTAGCGGTATTCCGCTTCATGCCCATTTCGATGACATCGAACCCCTATTAAAGCCATACGGCAAGGTGGAACACTGTGACGCTGTCTCTAGTAAGGATCCCAACACTCAGACCGTCCACATAACGTTCGAAAATCATGAGCAGGCACAAAGGTACCAAATAGTTAGCTTGCAAGAGAATCTACTCTTTTATTTTTTTGCCATAAAGAAAGTGTGTTATATTGTTTGTTTTTTTCCTTGCTTTATCAGCCCCACCAAAATAACTGATAGCAATCACGAGATTTGAGATAGAGTAGGTGACATGAGATGGGGTCGATTTTGTTGTTTAGCAAACGTGTGTGCATATCTGATGCAAGGAGTGTGTATCGCTTTAGCAAAAGTATTTTATTCCCTTAAATTGTGTATTAGGTATCTCGAAGAGTTGGGGGTGAGGAGAGATAAGAAAAAAATTACAAGATTCTCGATTGGGCCTTGCACGTCTTTTTTAGGGTGTGTTCTTCTCTCCACTCTGAAGGGAAAAGGTGTTTCCATCCTCAGTAAAAACCAAAAAAAAAAAATGCGGATCCATAGATTCTGCCATAGAGATCGTAACATGTAGATGCATAAATTAGATTTAGTGCTATACATGCATTAATTTGGCGCGCGGTGGCAAAAAACTGATCAGTGTTTAAGGTGTATGTGAGGAATTTTGCACATTATAGCACTGTCCGATGGACAGTGTTGTCTCTCTTGTTGTTATTGCACTTCTTGGGACTGTTGTTGTTCCCGAATCGATTGGAATGCGAGTGAACTGTAAGAATGCATTGTCTTCTTCTTCGTGACTCCTTGCAGGGCGGCCGCCGGATTGAATGGTGTCGAGTTCGAGGGCAATAAGCTTCATGCTGAGCAATTGGACAAACAGCAGCGACGCAGCAATCGGAATCGCAATCAGTACGCTGGGATGTCGGGCTCGAACCGCCAAACGGACTTTCCACTGCGTCTGCTGGTCCAGAGCGATATGGTGGGTGCTATAATTGGTCGTCAGGGCAGCACTATACGCCAAATCACACAGCAGAGTCGTGCCAGAGTCGATGTACATCGGAAAGATAATGTGGGATCTCTTGAGAAGGCCATCACCATTTATGGTAATCCTGAGAATTGCACAAATGCATGCAAAAGGATCTTGGAAGTTATGCAACAGGAAGCCAATAACACCAACAAGGGGTGAGTTCATGCAAATTATTTTACAGACAATTTTAGAGTTGAAATTACAAAATACCTGACTAGTATGAGTGTTACACAAGTTAGAATTTCTACAATTTAAAAACTTAATAATGAAACAAAGTGTTGATCTAGAATTTAAAACATTTTCTGAGAACAAGTCTATGAGCTCGACGCAAGAAACAGGTGCTTCTTATTCTGTGAGTTTCGAGTTCGATCTCTGATTATTTTCAATTCACATTTCGTCTTTTTAAATCCTTTTTTCCAGTTATAATAATTCAAAAAGTTTTTAAAATAAATATTTTTATTCTTAAACCTGTTAAAAACTATTTTTTGCAGTTATTCGTTAGACGAAGGCAGTATTTATAAAAGAAAACTTTTAAGGCATTGTTTCTTAAACATGTTTTTATTGGTCATATAAGATAATCTATTTGAATTATAACTTTATATAACTTTTCTGTGTAGAAAAAGGATAGAAAAAAAATTAAAATATCTGAGGATCGAACTTACGATCTACTGTTTAGTAGATCGTTTTGAGTTGTTTAAAAAATGCGCAAAATCTCGCGCTGTGTTTCTGAATTCATGTATAATTTGATTACCGGTCCTCCATTAGTTATTTTTTAAATGTTTTTTCTTTGAAAAATGTCCAAAAATCGTCAGAAAATATTTGAAACCACTTTTTAACGATTCCCAGTAAATTTTCTTCCTTAAGAAAGTACTAAATTTTTAATTGTTGACAAATTTCTTTATATTTAGATCTTTATTAATATCGCCACGTGATCGCTCATCTTGTTCCTTTTCCTTTCCAGTGAAATCTGTCTAAAAATTCTTGCTCACAATAATCTAATTGGGCGCATCATAGGAAAGAATGGCAACACGATAAAGCGTATTATGCAAGAGACCGAAACGAAGATTACGGTCAGTTCGATAAATGACATAAACAGCTTCAACCTGGAACGCATAATCACGGTGAAGGGGGCCATAGAGAATATGTCCCGTGCCGAGAGTCAAATAAGTGCTAAATTGCGCCAAAGTTACGAGAATGATCTTCAAGCAATGGCCCCACAGAGTATTATGTTCCCCGGATTGCATCCCATGGCGATGATGTCGACAACGGGCAATGGTATGGGCTTCAACAATCGCAGTGTTTTCCCCGGGCCGGGATTCCCAATGTACCAGCCACCGTCGGGCACCGGGCTGGCGCCGGGTGGCTCCACGGACACACAGGAGACGACCTACTTGTATATTCCCAATAATGCCGTGGGCGCTATAATTGGTACCAAAGGATCACATATTCGCAACATAATCCGTTTCTCGGGGGCGTCAGTGAAGATCGCCCCGTTGGAGGCGGACAAGCCGGCGGATCAGCAGACGGAGCGCAAGGTGACGATTGTTGGGACACCGGAAGCCCAGTGGAAGGCGCAGTACCTGATCTTTGAGAAAATGCGCGAAGAGGGCTTCGTCACGGGCACCGATGACGTGAGGTTGACTGTGGAAATTATGGTGGCCAGCACACAGGTAAGAAAAAAAACTATGAGTGACTCTTGCGGTGATATGGCAGGAATTACCGGGGCACCCCTCTCTCTCTTCCCAGGTTGGCCGCATCATCGGCAAGGGCGGTCAGAATGTGCGAGAACTGCAGCGAGTGACAGGGAGTGTTATTAAATTGCCAGAGCACGGAAGTGCCCCTGCTGGAGACGAGGAGACCACAGTCCACATCATTGGTCCGTTCTTTAGCGTTCAGGTGAGCCAAAAATTTCACCTGTGTTGAAAATTATTCAATTTGGGGAATAATTGTCTGGGATATAAACTTTGAGATTTTAGCAGATCGCCATCTGGTCGGCATATTAAAGCTCGTAAAGGGGGGAAATAATTAAAAATTATTGTTCAAATAAAAAGGAAATATCTTGTCAGAGTTCGAGTTTTTAAGCGGAGCTTTTTCAAGGGTTTAACAGTTCAGACATTTTAGTAAAACTCAGAAATTCCTGCAAAAGCTTTGGATTATTATACTAAGATTCAAAAAAAATATCTTAAAAAGCTTTAAGAAGTTTGTCGAGAATTAGAAAATTGGAAAATACATATTCAAAAAATGATTAAGCTCAAAAATCATTTTGTCGAATAAACTTATTGAAGCTCAGATGTTTTTCCAAAAGTTCTGTAAAATTTGGCAAAGCTGAGAAATATCTGTAAAAAAAATTTAAAGAAAATTCTAGAGCTCGGCAATTTACCTTCAAACTCTAAAAAATTTACTTTCAATAGGGAGATATTATGGTAAAATACGTACTTTTCCAGCACTTCCATATTTTGTAAAAAAGTTCCCCAAAGCTCCAATTCGGAAGCTTGCAGGAGCTTTCATCCTATCAATTTTATTTTCTATCTAAAGGCTTCTAAAGCTTTTCAAGAAAGCTTTCTGAAGTTATTTAAGAAAGCTTTCTAAAGCTGTGTAAAAAGCCTTCTAAAGCTTTTTAAGGAAGCTTTCAAAAGCTATTTAAGAAGGCTTTCTAAAGCTGTTTAAGAAATCTGTCTAAAACATTTTGAGAAAGCTTTCTAGAGCTGTTCAAGAAAGCTTTCTAAAGCTGTTTAGGAAAGCTATTTAAAGCTGTGTTAAAAGCCTTCTACAGCTTTATAAGAAAGCTTTCAAAAGCTATTTAAGAAGGCTTTCTATATAAAGCTGTTTTAGAAATCTGTCTAAAACATTTTGTGAAAGCTTTCTAGAGCTGTTCAAGAAAGCTTTCTAGAGCTGGTTAAGAAAGCTTTCTAAAGCTTTACAAGAAAGGTTCTGAAGCTTTCTACGAAAGGTTATTCTGAAGCTTTCTATGAAAGATTCTGAAGCTTTCTATGAAAGGCTCTGAAGCTTTCTATGAAAGGCTCTGAAGCTTTCTATGAAAGATTCAAGAAAATCTGCAAAATCTCTCTCAAATTTTCTAAACAAAGCATATTAAGTACCTAAGTTGAAATAAATAATAATAATAATAATAATAATAATAAACAAAGCATAGCATGAACTTCAAAAGCTCTAAAAAATATCCCAAAGCTTTACAAATTTCTGAAGGGCTTTACAGCAATTTTAGAAAGCTTTTTTCAAAGTTCGGGAATTTCCTTAAAATCTCCTGAAACTTTTTAAAAACTCTGTAAAATTATCTTACTCTGTGGAAGAACTTTTCAAACCTCCTGATGTTTTATTCAATTTCCATTCCACTTCCTTAAACTCTAGCGCACTTCCATTCAAATTTACATCACATCTGATCATATTATCTTCCCCTTGTATACATTCAATCAAGAGCTCAAAAATTTTTATTTAAAGTTAACAAATTTGCCTGAAAACTTAAATAATCTAAAGAAATACTGAAGCTTTAAAGAAATTGGCAAAGCCTAAATTCATAAGTTTATTTCACCCCTTGAGTTCCTTGATCTGTGATGAAGCAGTTTTTCTCGGTACGAAGCAATATCCTCTTGTTTGGGCAATTAAACTTGTAATAATAGAGTGTATTGCTCTATTTTTAACTGGCTACAAATTCGCCATGTATTGTAATAATTACCCATGAAAAGTTCATTTGAACAAGAGAGTCTAATTCTCATCCGTGGAAGCCGTGAATCATCGGATAAGATTCAGCTAAAAATAATTTTTGTCTATGTGGGAACTTTTCAGTCGGCTCAAAGGCGCATTAGGCAAATGATGTTGACCACCAATCCGCCTCCAGTGAGCAAGAAGTCCAAGACTGGTAAGGATCAGGCGCCACCACAGCCTGGTCAGCCACCAGCCCCACCTTCGCCGTCTCAGTCCGCGGATGCGGCGCCGGCGCCGCAGCAATCGCAATCGTCGCCACAGCCACAACAGTCCTCCAGTTCATCACAGCAGTAGTGACCGTGCAGGTCATCAGTAAGTCCAGTAAACATCCTTTCTGCGGCATCCACACGCCCCCTCAATCCCCCGAATTAGCATTATTCTTTGGCACACAGCATGGTTCGCGAAAACTCCCTCCAACAATAGTTAATGATGAGAGACACCTTTCTTTTGGGCTTTTCCAAAATATTTTCTCGAATATCTTTTTCTCACTTTTTGAATTAAAAACATTCAACAGAAAATTTAAATCTGAAAAATTCCCCCCAAAAATTGTTCACACTCTTTATTTTTTGGTCATTGCAATAAAATATCTCACTAAAATTCATTTTTTGGCGAAATGTTTAAAAGTAAATAATCCAAATTCATCGTATTCTGGCTAAACTAGAACGATGGAGAAAGAAAAGAAAATCCTATATACGAAAAATTGCACCATCCACCACAAAAATTTATGGGTACATTCCTGTGTAAATAATAGAATTATTAATAGCAGAACTAAATATATTATTGATTTATTAAGTGAATATTTTTTGTTGAAAAAACTATATATACCATCAGACACCATTGAAAGCATAGACAGATTAAAGAAGATGAAAAAACACATTAATATTGAAGAATAGGATAAAAGGAAACAGATTTCACCAACAGAGAACGAAAAGAGCTAAAAATAGAAAAGAATGTGAAAGAATAACTAGGAAGATCCTTGAGAAGATCACTCTGTACATAAATATTAATAGTTTTTATTAACTAATAGTAATTGATAGTGAGATAGGCATTTAAGAATTCTACGGAAAACCAATCGTTTTTCTATATTAAAAATTTGTATTATATATAAATATTTATAAGAGTGATGACGAGGAATATAGAGATTCTTTTTGGAAAAACTCTTAAGGGAATAAATGAGAAGGAGAATATTGACGAAAAAAATAAGGAGAGAAAGGAAGAAAAAGTTCATTAAGGAGAAAATGTTTGTATTAAACATGAGAAGCAGTTAGTTGATTCTTTTCAATCGATTGCCTTAGAACGGTGCTGAAGTAAGAATAATTAAAGAAGAAAAAAAAACTACTATCAATTTAAAAAAAAGGAAAGAAAGAAAGGAGAAGAGAGTTGTTTCCGCCACAATGAAACAATTTCACTGATTTAAAAACAAAGATTTTTTTTATTTCTTTTACAAACCCAACTCCAATGTGGTAAGAGATAAACATCCACAATCAATAGTTTAAGAAGAAATAGATGGTTAGCTTAATGCCTTATTTTCAGGACCTACAAAGTTTTGCACATTTCAAAAAATATTAAACAGATCAACAGAAATTTCTTTTGAATGAAAGAATCTACTAGGAAACATTATTAGGGGTATGCTTGATTATTTGATTGATTTTTTTTGTATTTTCTATTTTTATTATAGCGATTTTCCAATCAATTAATCACCCATAGAATCCCAAGAATTTAAATTCTTAAATAATTTAAAATTTATTGTCATTTTTAGATAGTTTCCAATAGAAAAATAAGTCAAGCATACCTCGAATAGAAAGAAAATTTGTACTTTGGCATATTTCCACACAATCGATGAAAAATTCTAAGGTTCGGACGAAAATGAATACCTCATTGCAGTGCATTACAAAGAAAAAACATTTTGATGAAAAAAACAAGAAGAAAACTCCTCTAAAAATGAAAAAAAAGAAGCCAACAGAGCAAAAGAAAACGTCTAAATTTACATTCGATGGGCATTAACGTGGTAAAAAAAACTAAAAATAATAAAATAGTAATATATAAAAGTTTGCACTTTTCACAATTTAAACTACTCTAAATAGTAATGTGAAGGAAAATTATGGAAAAAATAGTGAATAATCTCTCATAAAAGATAATGAAATATTTTTCTCTAATATTTTTTATCTGATGTGCATTATTTTATATTTACAACACAGTGTTATAAAATTTATTGTTACGATTTATACACAGAACGTGAATCAATACAATTTTTAAATGATAATAGTAACAAATTGACAGGACATACAATGATGATAAAAAAAAACAGTTGAATATGGATAATTAATAAGGAAACTCATAAACCACAAATACAATAGTAATCAATACAGAACCAGGTACCTTGCAGCAAAATCAAAATACATAGTTACAATAGTTACAAATTTATTACTTTGTTACATTATTTCTTTTTTTATTGTCCATAGACACATATTTTTTGTTTAATCGCAAAACAAATCCCCCCTTACAATTTTTTACAAACTACTAACTATAATAAGAAATAGATGAATAGATAAATCTGCCGTTGTTAGACATTTAAATGGAATGTGAAGAAAAAAAAAAGTATCCGTGAAATCATTTAAATTTATCGAGGAATTTGTGAGGAAAGAAAAATTGCCGAGAAAAGTGTTGTTGAATCAACAATTTTCACAGTAAAAACGAAAATTTATCTTGATGTTTTATAATTTTTCGACAGAGTTAGTAGAAAATGTAGTGAAAATCACTACATTTTCTTACTGCTTATCTAAATGCGTCTCTCAATTTAGAAAAATGTCTTTTTGTGGTGTGGTTACTACTCATAAAATTCAACAGTAGTGATTAACAATTTATTCATGGCAAAGTGACGTGTTTGTGTGGAAAAATAGTTGTTTCAACAATTTTCTTGGCAAGGAGCATTTCACCATGAAATTCTTTTCCTAAATTCCAACTTTTGTAAATACAAAAACCACTTGAGAAAAAAAGGAACTAATCGCACTCTATACAGATAATTCATAAGGTGACAACACAAAATATGGAAATTATCGTTAAAAGCTTAAGCTGAACATAATTTTTGTGGAATTAATATGAGAAAATATAAATCAACTAAATCGTCAAGCATGAAATCAAATTGATCCAATCTGTTTGATAAGAGGGACATAAACCGCACAAAAGACCTACGTGAAAAACAAGAGAAAGTAGTTTGAAAACCAAATGTAATAAACTCGAGACTGTCCAGATCTTTTTCGAGACATTTTATAAACCGGCCCGTGAAGATTACAGAAACCGTGACCAAAATCGATATGGAAAGGAAAAAAAATTCAAAATTGTGACACTATCAGAAAAAAATAAAGAAAAAAAACTCTTGCAAGAATTCTCCCGAGGAACTGAAGCCTCCACGCAAGTGGGATGACATGAAAAATCAATCAACCAGATGCTTTGTAATTTGACAAAAAGAAAAAACTTTTTTGGGAATGAAAGACCGCGGAAATTGAGTACAAATCTTCCTGGATTTTGAGACATGAAAAGATGAGATGTGAAAGAGAATGCTTAAAACACAATGTTTTGTAGATTTTAGGAGAAAAAAACAAATAACTGAGTCAAATTATAAGTGGAGAAATTAACCTTGAAAAGAGGAAATTTTGTTGTTTACGCTGTAAAAAAGGTGGTGAAAAAAAAACGAGAAATATCGATAATATCTAGATAAGAGAAAATGTATTTTTGATAACTTATTGTCGGGGGTATAAAGAGTATGATAACAAAGAAGTGAATCACGATTTCCACTAGATTTTTATTAAATCGTCATAACATCAATCTCTGCAAAGTGTGAGGAGGAAAAAACAAGATTAAAACAAGGTGTTTAATAAAAACCTAAATGGGAAAGACAAATGATATTTAGCTTATATATCGACATTTATAAATTTTAAAAATTATAATTAAATTATAGAGGCTATATATCGTTGAATATTATAAAGGAAGTAACAAAATGAACTTATTAAATTTTTTATAAATGATAAATTGTAATGATTGTATTACAAAAGAGAAACATGAAAAAAATGATGAGAAAGGAAATTGTGTATAAAATTTTTTTAAAAACGTTAAATAATTGTGCCAAGACGGGGAAGTTTGTGTGATATGGCATTTAATGTATTTAAAAGAGAAAAAAAAACTAAAGAGAGAGAGACAAAAAAAGAAGAGGAATATTTTTTACAAATAAAAAAGAGAAAAGTCTTTGAATATTTTTAAGGCGGCTTATATTTTAACTAATATACGTGCGGTTCGATTTTAAATCGGGATCAATTGTTGATATTATTTTAATGTAAATGAATTTTTTTTTTATTGAGAAAATTTTATTTTATTAATTTATTCAAATTTTTGGATGTAACTTTTTTAATTTGTTTTAGTCAAAATTTCAGATTTGCATTTTATGTTGTATTTTTTTCAAAATTTTAAACAAATTTCTTAGCCACTTCTCATTTTTCAAACTTTTATAATAAACTTTATATTTTGGACATTACGGTAAAGAATTAAAATACACAATTGATCCAATGAAAATTGACTTTATACCAAAGTTTGATGAAATTGATACAAATTTGCCACATCAACATACTTGAAAGAAATGGAATGACAAAAAAAGGAACTTTTGAAAGGAATTTTTGAAAAAAAAACGGAAGAAGTAGATGCCGATAAGAGCTCTTCCACAGAACCTCCAACCTCTTGACCAACGACTATACACAATTAGCCAAGCGTTTTTATCCCAAATTCATTTTTTTTTTCTAAACTTTTGAACTTTTAAAGATAAAGCTTTAGGTTGTATTAACGAGAAAGTTAGATGAAAGAATAACAGAGATAAGAAAGTAAGGTATAAAAAAACACAAAAGATGTTTTATTTGATTGAAACTTTTTGATAAAAAGAATTAAAAGAAAAAGAATATCAAGCTGTTATTCAAACGTATCTTTTTTGACAATGGATAAGCATTTTATGCAATTATTGTCTTTTTTTTTTAAAAATTCATCTATAAAAAGATTTACGTACAAAAAAAGGAATAAAAAAGGAAATGATAATGAGAATGAAAGAAATATGACGATGAAAAATGTTGAAGAGAATTTTTTTATTACTAAATAAACTGCGTACAAACGTAAGAGTACAAAAACCATGATATTCTTAGTGGAGAAAAACATCATTTGCAAAGAAACTTTTATCATGAGATGATTGAGAAAACGAAGAAAGAAAATACGATTTACTCCCCACAATACAGAAAAAAAGGAAAATTTACCAAAATTTTGACAATTAATCTGGCATGATCTTAGGCGTTTTGACGACAAAGCCAAAAAAATACATTTAACGGCGATTTTGACAAAGACAAAAAATAGTGCGAAGCTTATAAAAAACTTAATTGAAAAGCGACACACACATTGAAAATGAAAACCCAAAAACAAATTGGATGAAAAATTAAAATTAATTTATACCCAAAAACGATTGAAGACACAAAATGACATTGAAATAAATTCAAATGCATTTGAAATTAACAAAGAAAAAACATTAAAAATGGGCTTAAGATGATTTTGAAGTTGATTGAAATATTTCAAAAACAAAAAATTGGTCCAAAATGAAAATTCAAACTGGATAAAGAAGAAAAAAAACTCTACTTAGAAGAGCCAAAAAAGCTAGATTTAAAAATATTGCGTATTAGTTTTGATCATGCAAATGACATAATTGGTCCTTAAATTGATTAATCTCGATAGACAAGGAATCACATTTTGAAAAAAGCTGTATGCATTATATAAAAAAATGAAATTGACAATTTGATTATATTGGAGAATTAAAGTTCAATAGCACTTTGAACAGAAATAAAAGATGATGAAAAAACAAATTGATAAAAAATACATTTGGAAAATATTAAGAAAAAAATAAGAATTAGAGTTGTATTCACCGTAACTTTCGATTATTGCATATTAAAAAAAACAATGGATTTTAAAACATAAGGAAATTCACCACAAAAATCTATATTTAAAAATAATTAAAAAAAAGCAAAATAGGTATCATAAAAGTACTACAATTGTAATGATAAAAAAGCATAAAAAAGGAATATGAGAAACATTTTTTGAATTTATTTTTACGCAAAAAAAAGTGGACAAACTACAAGCAGATAAATCTTTCAATGATGATGCATCCACTTTTTTGAAAAATCTTTTTTTTATTATTATTAATTATTACGCAAAAAGATTACACGATGAAACCCCAAATGCAAAAGAAGAAAAAAATTACCAATGCATTAAAGAAAGAAGATAAAAAAAAATGATTGAAAGGAAAACGATAAACTACTATTCACATTTATGATTATTACTATTTAGTTATTATTTTTGAATAATATGGATTATAAAAATAATAGATTTTATATTTGTTTTAAAGTTGGACGTCACAAATTTGATATGGACACACCATTACGTAGAAGGATTGTATTATTTTTTTTACCTTTTGTTTTTTTTGTATAAGAATGCGTTTTGTAGAGCGGAATAGAGAGAGATAAAAGAATAATTGAAAAAAAAGATAAAACCAAGATTCAAATACAAAATCATGGTTACGTTCATAACAAATGAAGAAGAAAGAGAAAAAAAACATGCAAACGGATTAAAAAATATCATAATTTGTGACGTTATTCCCGATTTTTGTTTTATAAAGAGAAAAAAGAAAACTTTTTTGTAATAATTAAATATTAAAGCTAATGCCACGACTTGAGGAGACTGAACTACACTAAAACTGTCGTGGCATTTTTTTATTATATACATATTTAATAGTAATAATTTCTTTATGTATTTTTCACTAAATAATAGAAATAAAAGAGAAAAAAAACGAATGCTTATTTAAAAAGAAAAATGATAAAACAGATGAATAAAGAATTGATAAAGAGATAAAAAGGAAAAACTGTTAATAAAAGTGCAGGAGCGCATTTTTGTTAAAGTAAAATGATGATTTAAAAAATGAGTTTTAAAAAGAATAATGAGAAAAATCAAGAATTTTAATATTATTTACAGTACACTGAGAGAAATAAAAATGAGAAAAAAGATAAATAATTGTTAATTATGTAATTACAGTGAGAAGCAGAAAATGAATGGAAATAGAAATAAATAGAGAAAACTTTTAAACATATGAAAAGAAGAAAATAAAGAAAAAAGATTGAAGCATGAAGGACAGTCAGATATTCTAATGACAGAATTTACAAGTGAAACATTTTTTTGGTTTATTTTTTTTGAAAAAAACTTTTCGGCGCGTATTTCTTTCAAAATTGTATTCAATCAACATTTTTAAAACCCGGAGAAGGCAAGCTAAAACTGTCGAACAACTAACGGAAGTTAATACACAAGTCCTTGCTGGTCTGCCTGTGTGATAATAGTATATATTCCTGATCAGTGAGTGGCTTGTGTGATAACATCCCTGAAGATTGCAAAAATACCCCCCGAAGTGTCCCAAAAAACGGTTGGGAACTCATCAGGAAAAAGGAAGAAAATTAACTGAAAAAAAAAGAAAATCAGAAATAGACGAAAAATAGTCATAGAAAATCAACACTTAACAACTGACTGCCTCACAATATCTTTTTGTGTAATGTATATTTATTTTTTATTAATAATATAATGATAAGAATAATAATTGATAATATATTTATACTGTATTTGGATTTTTCTACCAGAGAAATACACACCATACACAATATTAAAAGAAAAATAACGAAAAAAAACAAGAAAAATCATAAAATATTAGAAATAGAAATGCAAAAAAAATTTGGTTGACAGAAAGTGAAAAAATTAAACCTATACTTAAAATTTAAGAAGAAGAAAAGAAAAACATTTAAGATTCGCAACACAAAATTTCACAGAAAAGAGATTTTTTGGCAAAAAGTGAAGAATAAAAATTATAAACAATAGAATTTGCACAATGCATGTAATATCTTTAATGATTATTTAAAGTGAAAAACTACCTCAAACATTAAAATTAACATTAAATATTAATTAATGAAATAAAAGATAAAGAAAAAAAGGAAAAATAGTTATGGTGTAAAACGAAATGATGCAAGTAATCTTATCCACATTTCACATAATAAAAGAATGATAAAAAATATTTGAGATAAAACAAAAAAAATCAAGCAAAAAATATAATTGGTATAATCATTGAAAAAAAAATTGAAAGTGTATTCTGCTCTTGATAAAAAATGGAATTTGAAATTTAAAAATTTGTATCTTTTTTCGTGTTTTTGGGATAAAAAAATTACAAGTAATATAGTAATACGAGAAAGAAAAAAATAATAGTAAAGCATAAAAAATATGATAAAGCAAAAAACTTCACACAACATTATTCTAATAGTAATTAATATTAAATGGTAAAAATGATGAAAAGATTAAAAATGAATGATGTCCATAACTTACTTTCAGAATAAATTTGAAGTTTTTTTGATGTGGCGTTTTTTTATTCCATCTCTTTGTGGAGATCTGTCCCGCTCCCTGATTTCCCCTAATTCATCTGAGAAATGCTTCTGGGAGTTTCTCAACGGTCGCTTTCAATTTGAATTCGCTCTCTGTTTCATTGAAACATCTCTGAAATGCAGAAATGTCTATGAAACATAAGAGGTTTCATTAAATTTCATTGAAACCTTGAAACTAGAAACGTGTTTTGCTGAAACAAGGTTTTTAGGTTTCTTGAAACAAAAAATTGTTTCATGTATCACATGCAGTGAAATTTTAGGTTTCTGATGCAGCAATGAAACATTATTCTAGTACAATTTCTGCTTGCAGGATTTCACTATTGAGGGCGCTAGTGGCGTGTTTTTGCTCAAAGAAAACCGGGAAAACAGATCTGCTTCTTATTTTCTCATCATGCAAGCCTTTCTAAAGACCGGTAAGACCACAGGATTCCTTAAGTCATCCGGAGAACCCTCTACAAGTGCAGGAAATCCAGCAAAAGAGCGGAAACTACCTCCAAAGCCATGGGTTGAGAAATAGTAAGTGATTTTAGAGGTTAGGGATTGTCCGCTAACGAGGATCTCCCTTTTCCAGTCGCCCCCGGACTGTGGATGATGTCGTGGAGCAGGGAGAGGTTGTAGCAGTTCTAAAGCAGTCACTAGAGACCTCAGAGTTGCCCAATCTGCTGCTCTATGGACCTCCTGGAACAGGTAAAACCAGCACAATCCTGGCCGCTGCTCGACAGCTGTTTGGCGATTTGTCCAAGGATCGCATCCTGGAGCTGAATGCATCCGATGAGCGGGGAATAGCGGTAATCAGGACGAAAGTGAAGAACTTCGCTCAACTCACTTGCAGCTCCGTGAGACCAGAGTGAGTTAAAATGATTCCGGGAACTGAGATAAGGAAGATGATTATTTCTCTGATCTTTCAGCGGCAAACCTTGTCCCCCATTCAAAATAATCATCCTGGATGAGGCTGACTCCATGACTCATGCCGCCCAGGCGGCTCTGCGACGCACAATGGAGACTGAGAGCGCCACAACGAGATTCTGCCTTGTCTGCAATTACGTCTCCCGGATAATTGAGCCCATCACGTCCCGTTGCACCAAGTTCCGCTTCAAATCTCTGGGTCATGATAAGATTTTGGCCCGTTTGAAGTTCATTTCTGACCAGGAAAACGTAAAGATAGAGGATGACGCCCTGGAGGTGATCATTGAGTGTTCCGGAGGGGATTTGCGACGCGCCATCACGGTTCTGCAGTCCAGTCATCGGCTCTTTGGCACCACCGAGACAATTACCAAGGAACACGTCTTGGAGATCTCGGGAATGATTCCTCAGCGCTACTTGGAGGAGTTCTTGGACATTTGTCGCTCCCAGAACTACACGGATCTCGAGAAATACGTTGACAATCTCTCCTACGAAGCCTACAGCGTGGGACAACTTCTTGAGCAACTCAATGACTTTGTGGTGTTCAATGGGGGTGTCACCAACAAGCAGAAGTGCATCTTTGGCGAGAAGATCGCCGAATGCTCCTTCCGGCTGCTCAACGGAGCCTCTGAGTATCTTCAGATTATGGATCTGGGATGTACGATGATCCTGGCATTCCAGAATAATTGATTTAATAAATACTAAGATTTTCTTTTTCATCCAGAGAAGCCTTTATTTGAGAATTAAGGTCTGTCAAGGGACAATCTCGAAGTCATCATCATCCCTCCGCCGCTTTGTGGGCATTCCCAGTGGATCGTCATCCTCAACCTTGATCATCGTCTCATCGGAGATAATAATCGACTGGCCGGGCTTCGGCTTTGTCACCTGCTTTGCGGAGCTGAACTTGAACACGGGCTTCGGGATGCTCACTATCTGCGTCTTGGGCACCGTGGTGATGGTTGGCGGGCGCTTCACCGTGGTGGGCGTGCCCAGCTTTCCCGGAGGCTTGGGCGGATTCGGCCGGGAGTCCAGAGCTGGCTTCGTGACCTTCTTCGTCGGCGCCGTTGCCCTGAGTTTGTAGTTGCACGAGGAGAGACAATAGCGATCCGGCGGAAGTCGAAGTCCACAGTGAGGCTTGATCAGAGGCAGAGGAGCTGTATTCTTGCTGCGAGCCAGATCCAGCAAAACATCCCTTGGCGGAGGGCTCGTGAAGGTCTTGTCCAGCACCATCTGCGATGCCAATTTCACATCTTCAGGGTCGATGAACTTCTTCTTGGCGTGATTTGCGTAGATCTTGGCATCGTCCAGGATGCAGGTCACATATCCTGAGGAAGAGGAAAATTATCAGGGGAAGAAAATAAACAAGTTTTGAGGTTAGGAGGAGTTAAGGAGCTCTTTTACTCACGATAGGTGAATTCCAGGAGCTGATTTATCACGCGTGGCTCGTAATCCGTGACCCCCAGCTCCTTGAGTATCGACATGATGACTTGGGCATCTTTGGGGATGTGTTTCACATTATTTATCGTTTTGTTTGAGGACATTCTGAGTGAATTGATGGAAAAAACAGCACTAATGAGTGCAAGAGAATTCCGCAAGATGGAGCAGTTGTTTGGATGTTATTAAATTACGCTATTTTAAAAATTACATATTTTACGACACTTTTACGATTTTCTGGTGAAATATAGGAAATCTATAGGTAGATTCGCGATATTTAATTAAATTTAAAGATTTTATGTCATTTTAGAAGAGGAAATATTAGAGAAACGTCCAAATCGTAGGCATGTTTCTCGTATGACCCTATCGACCTTGTCCATGGACATTTGTGATTTCTTACTGAATTGTTTAAATAACTTTAAGAAAATGTAATAGTATCAATAGTATTGTTTAAAACTGACTTCTCTTCTCTCCTCTATTCGTAAAAAGAGCAATAAACTTGTCAAAGCTGATAAGATGATAATCTGGGCGACAAACTTTACATTTTGGACACTGTGGACATTTGCTTTGCTGGGTTGCAGACTCAGTGTCTACTGGGTTAGTCGTCGGGAAAGGACAGTGGGTGATGGTGCTAACATAAATTCCTCGCTAAAAGTTCAAATAAAATCAAATGTGTCGCCTTTAGAGGTTTGTTTGCACTGTAAAAGGTATCACTATCTATCACGCTATCATTATTTGGTGTTTGTGCAATTCCACAATTGCCGGCAAGAGCGTAACAAGCGAGTTTCTGTTTCCAAAAAAAAAACAGTCTGGCTAAATCTCATGGGAGCCATCAAAGGCTCTGTCCGTTCTGTTTACAAGGATTAATTAACAGGAAGTCCTTGTAATTTTAATTGTTGTTCAATTGTTAACCAAATGACTTGTGAGGAAAAGGAATCATTTAAAAAAAAGTTCATGAAGTCCTGATCGTGAGGATCTTGGAATGAGCGAGCTCCTCCTGGCTAGGAGGAACTCAACTCAACTTCCAATGCAAATGACTCACCAGGCATCTCCAGGGTGTGATCACATTGGATGTGCTCATGTTGGAAGCAATAAAATGAGCAATCACACTGAAATACCTCACGATGTGCATTGATTCTTGAGGCTCTTTCTTGGTGTCTGTGGCTCAGCCCAGAGTATTGGCAGCTCTCTGGCTTTTTTAGTCGCCTGCCGGCAATCGTGAACTGTGCTTGGCCTTGATGGTCTTGTGTGTTAATTCCAAAAAACACATCTATTCATCGGAAAGTGAGAAAAATTGCGCAGCAAAGACACCTCATCTTCAGTTCTTTTTGGTTTTTCTCATTCTAGCCGTTCTAGCCGGAAGAATATTAGTGTGATTTAGTAGATATTCTCCCATTTGGTGGCTCTATTTTTAGTTTTCTTACCCAGTAAGCATGAGGTTTGTTTCAGTTTTTCGAACAAATTATCACATTTTGTGCACAAAATCTCCCTGACTTCTGACCTAATTCGATGGCCTTCGTTCCAATTCAGTGAATTGGAGGATCTGGTGTCGACGAAGGAGTCCGCGGACACCACAGACGACACAATGCCCACAGTCAGTAAGGAGAAGACACCCGATGAGCCAGATGCTGTCGCCAAGGCATCGAATGATGGGATTTTCTCCCTCATCTACACGGTGGCGAAGCGAGTGGCTGTGGTGGGCGCTATCTACTTCGTGGGCTACATGGGATGGTCCGTGGCGTGGCTCATTGCTCCCGTCATCCTCTCTGTGGCACGCAAGGAGATGCGGAAGAAGACAGAACTCCGGAGATCCATCGCGAAGGCCTCAGCAACGGCCTCGGAGCGGGAAATGATTTTGGCGAGAATTGATGAACTTCCAGCTTGGGTAACTATTTTGAACTCTAGAATTGATTGTCGAATATATCGCGATGACATCATCGGCCAAAATGTATCTCAATGGGTCAGTTGTTAAGCTCTTTTTACTCTTTGGGATGGGCTTTGAAATTGAAAGTTGTTTTTAGGGGAC
>CAKKOB020000153.1:0-27853 GCA_918844115.2 Phlebotomus perniciosus | reverse complement strand
CTTTAGAAGGCTTTCTTAAACAGATTTAGAAAACTTTCTCAAACAGGTTTAGAAAGCTTTCTTAAACAGCTTTAGAAAGGCATTATAATGCTGTAGAAGGCTTTAGTTTAGAAAATAAAATTTATAGGCTGAAAGCTCCTGAAAGCTTCCGAATTGGAGCTTTGGGGTTCTTTTCTACAGAATATGGAAGTTCTGGAAGTGGTGTACGTCTTTTTCACCATAATATCTCCCTCTTGTCAGATATTCTTTTCTCATATTTTCTACTTTTCTTGTCTCAAACTTAATGAATATTTAACAATCATTGGATCATTTTCATGTTCCAATATAAAACAGTTATAAACCTACAATGAACATTACGAAAAGGTATTATAACAATAAAAATGCTTCGAGTCAAAAGCCCCTTGGACGAACTACACGTAGCTCTAACATTTAAGCTATATTTTTTTATTACTTTGATATTTTTCCATGAACAATGCGATATCGCTTCTTTGCATTATAAAATTCAAATACTTAGGCATCGGTCGAAAGCGGACAGTATGTGGAAATCGAGCTTTTCGACAAAGACGACACGAGTGATGATGAATTTTTAGGAAGGTGAGACACTCCATTCAAAAGGGCATTTAAAAGAAGTTAACACTCTAACACACATAATGTAGATTTGACTTATATGTGCTTTCACGAGGCTTAGCAGAGGGCAAAGAAATGTAGGTGCTTCTGTGCTAGGGAATGGCTTTAGAAGATCTTCAGTAGAATTTTTTGCATGAACATCAGTAGAAAACTCTATCGCCTTAATTGTTTTTAACAACCATTTTTGTATTTATTTTGCACATAAAACACCAAATTTATTATGATTCATCGTATTTATGCACTGAATTTTCTTTGATTCTCTCTTGTGAAATCAGTCAGAAATTGATGCTGGGTCCGGCCAAGAGGTGTGCTTGGATTTGTGGGATTATGATCCAGGATTTCCTGGCGTTCAAAATGACGATTTCTTAGGCAGGTGTGATGATGGGATCTTTCTATCTCTTCTTCTTTTCCCATTTTTTTGAGTTATGTTTTATTTTTTTGCTTCTGTTCACCTTCTTATCAGTTTTTTTAGGTTTATTTTTATGTTTTCTGTTGTATTTTTTATATGACAAATTTTGTGAATATTCTTGGTTTTACAAAAAGAAAAAAGAAATGTGTAAAAAGAGGTTTTCTATTTGCTTCACTCGTCATTTCTTTGTGCAATTTGCCTCTGGATTCTTTTGGTTGTCGACGATGATTAAGTCTTGTACAGGTTTCACGTGATGATGAAAAGAATATTGACACATTTTTTCACTAACCAATTTCCATTATAGGGGCTCCTCACAAAAAAAATACCTCGTTTCTTTGTGGAATATTTAAATGATGTATAATTCAGAAAATATTTGTTCTGATTCACTAGAAATTGTTGACTTTTTACATTTAAAAGTCTTAAAACTTGGAATTTCTAGATGAAACTTAAGATTTTGGACTAAAACTGATTCATCTATAAGATATACTATAAAATTATGTTTTTACTCATTATAAATCGCGTAAATTGATAGTGAGCAGCCCCTTTTTAACCCACCTTTCATAACTAATTGTAAATGGTGATGGAGATGGAAAGCTATGTAATAAATTGGTTGCAGGCCTGCATTGATGTATCTCATCACTCAGTTTTGGATGTAAAGCTTTTCGACTGGGACAGAACTGGCGAACATGATCCATTAGGAAGGTATTATAACCCCTCAATGTAAATAACATTTAGTTGAGAGACAAAAAATAGACACTTGTATCCATATATTTGTTTCATCCTGAGGCATTTTTTCATTTATCCGGAGAAGAGAAATACAAGTTGTAGCTTTGAGCGCATTAATCATTAACATATTGTGTAAATTAGTTGCATTTGAGGCATTTGAGTGTAAAAATTCGCGCTTAATCTTTGCTGTATAAATTTGAATTGTCTGAAATTGAATTTTATCATGCGAAATGCTTCTTACTCAAACTTTAATGTTGATTAAGTGCTAAATGGATCTTTTTTGGTTGGGGTTCTTTTTTTGTAGAGCAACAGTTGAGATCACCAGCGTCGTGAAGAAAGGACAAGTCGATACGGTGAGATAATTCTCGTGTTTAGCAGAAGAGAGAGAAAAAATGAGCTAATGGTGGTTTTTTTTTGCAGTGGCTCACGTTGGAGAATGCAAAGCATGGAATGGTTCATGTGAGATTGGCTTGGATGACTCTCAGTGCGGATTCTAATGATCTGTCGGCGGCTCTCGTGGAGACACAGATGCTTCGTGTGACCTCGATGAGTGCGGCTCTCTTGACAATCTTTGTGGATTCAGCCAAGAATTTGCCACAGGCGCGTCCACAGAGTAAGCCTGATCCCTTCCTTGTGGTGAATGTGGGCAAAAAGCAGGAGCAAACGGCCGTTCAGATGCGAACGGATGCACCAGTGTGGGAGCAGGGATTCACTTTTCTGGTGGGCAATCCTGAGAATGACAGCATTCAGTTGAAGATTGTGGATCAGAAGACGGAGAAGGAGTTGGGAAAACTCACGTATTTGCTGAGCTCTTTGTTGGCCAAAGCGAATATGGATGTCGTTTCGGAGCCATTTAATCTGCAAATGTCTGGTCCAGTGTCCAAGATTGTACTCTCCATGTCATTGAGAATCCTGAGAAATGCCCCCAATACGGAGGAAGAAGGGGAGTCCACGGGAAGTGGTGGTGAGGAGAGTCTTTCGCGGACTAATTCTGCAAAGAGCGCTCAGTTGTCGAAGCAGGACTCGAGAATGTCCATGGGAACGACTACTGATGTGTCTGCAGGTCAGGAGGAGGTTTGCATGGTGTCCACAACTGTGTCTTCCGCGACTCCACCGGCCACACCGGAGTACCGGGAATCCACGCTGATCCATCGCACGGCCAGCACAACGTCTTCCGGCGGAGCTGCCGGATTGGGAAGGATTCAGCTTACGCTTCGCTATAGCGTTCAACGTCAGAGATTGATTGTCATTGTGCACAAGATCATGAATATCCCACTCAAGGATCCGTCCAACATCCCTGATCCCTACGTGAAGCTCTACCTGCTGCCCGGGCGCACCAAGGAGTCCAAGAGGAAGACCAATGTGGCCAAGGACAACTGCAATCCCGTCTATGATGCGACATTTGAGTACATAATCTCAACGGCGGAGCTCATTGGGTCAGAACTGGAGGTCACTGTGGCCACCCAGAAGGGATTCCTCAGCGGAGGGAGTCCAGTGATTGGGCAGGTGAAGGTGCCGCTGAATGACAACGAAATCTCTCAGCAAGGAGTCACAACGTGGTATGATCTTCTTCCGGAAAATTATGATTAAAATTGAGTAACAGACATTATTTAATGCAATGTGCTGAATGAAATTCATATGAAAAAGAGCTTTTGTCAAAATTTATTCAATTTACCGATATACTCGTGGATAAATTTTATCGACTTTTAAAAGGATTATTTCCATTTTAGGCTTTTATCTTGATATTAAATCGTTTTAGTCGGAAAAGTCAGAATCAAAATTATGAATCGTTGATATTGTTATTGGCGAAGTTTTTTTATTCTAAAATTTAACTGGTATTTTAATCAAAAAGCTTATAACCATCGAATTTTGGGATTTATAAAATACGTACCTACTAAATTAAATTTTACATTTTAGAATTTCAAATTTTAAAAATTTGGTCCAATTCATCAAAAATATATAAGAAAAAATCAATGTGGAATTTCTACAAGAATATTGAAGAACTTCTGCTAGAAATTTTTGAAAGATCTTTCTGCTAGAAGTTTCGAACAGACAAAAGTTTTCAAAAATTTATTCTAGAAGTTTTAAGGAATTTCTGCTAGAAGTTTTGGAGAATTTCTTCTAGAATTTTTATAGAATATCTTACTGAGGAATTCTAGAAGTTTTCATGAATTTCTGCTAGAAGTTTATTCAATTCTTTAAACTTTTCCTACATTTTTTTAGTAGGATTAGAAAATTATTGATAAACACAAAATGTTTTACGAAAGAAAAAAAACCAAACAAACCCGTCAATTAAATCTTGAATTACTCATCCCTTCACAGAAATAATTCAAAAAGTTTAAAAAAAAGTTTAAACACTTCAATAGAAATCAGATTTTTATTGCATGCAATGAGGAAATAATGTTTAAAATAAGATTTTACTTATCTTCGAGTATTTCTTTATCCAATTTGGAGATTAGAACTTTTGTTGTGAAACTCTCTGTGCTTTAAAAACAAAAACACATTTGCATTTTTTGAGAAATGCAAAACAAAAGCTACATGTACAACCACTATTATATTAGAATGTGTGAAAATCTAGGGAACTTTATTACCAGTTTTTATTTTGCTATAATTGTATTTTTCCTGATAAAAAAAAGAATTATTAATATTTGTGAAGAATGCCAACCTCTCTCACTGTCCATGTCAGGTAATATAAAGAGAAAAATTATTTTTATTTTACAGAAAAGAATGTTCTAAGCATTTAGTAACATTAGAAATATTTACACAATGTCAACACAGCACTTTTATTGAGAATTTTACCTTTAAATGTGACACAACCATTTACAAAATGGGTTTATATATTTAATGATGATGAAAATATATATATTGTTATGTGCCTAAAAAAATTTCGTCAATTTATGGAGAAAATCGTTATCGATAAAATCCGTTTCTACTTATTTTTTCAACAAAGAAACTTCGTTTTGAGAGATCTCTTAAAATTAAGAGACTCCGCCACTGAGATTGTTTTCCTCTTGATTCCGCGAGGGCGCATGACGGTCGCGATGACGTCACTCAAAATAAAAGCCATTCTCTGTGTGATTTGTTTTGATGAAATTCATACAATTTTCACGAAAATCCCACACTTTTCCCCCATTCTCACGTGATAAGACTCCGAGTGGCATCAGTGAGTGTTCAACACAATGGATTTATGGTCATTTGATAGTGTTTCTATCGCGAAATTGTGAATAAACGGTGTGATTGGCTGACAGAGCAGTTGTGTAAACACAGAAGACAAAAAAAAACAGAAAAACAAATGGCTGAATCTTGTGAACGCGATAGCTTGAGTTGGTGAGAAAAAGTTGAAATTTCCGTGGAAAAGTGTTGAGAAAATTGGTGAAAAGTGGCAAAAAAGTTGCAAAGTAACTCAATTGATAGAAAAGTGATAGAAAAGGTGGTGATCAAGGGTTTTTTCTGTGTGAAAATTGTGATATTTGCTCGACCACATTGTTTCATTGTGAAATTGTCTTTCTTTGCAAAACAACTTCTCTCCGCTGTGTTTTTCTCCAATTCACGCCACAATAATTGGTTAAATTTAGTGACTGACGTGTGGAAAAACCCAAAAGGTGACTTTTATCGACGATTTTCTGTAATTTTATTATTAAAAAGCTGAATTTTTCCTGAGAACTCTGAAAGAAAATTCCCTGTGGGGAAGGGTGAAGTGATTTTTTTTCTGGTGTTCCGCAGCCTACAATGGTCTTTGGGGGCGCCCCACCGACCCAGACACTGGCATAAGAGGTAAGAAGTGTGGAATTTGGCGATGGGGGGATACGCTTAGTTGGAGTTTGTTGTGTGTTTGGTTTTGACCCTCAAAATGGCGAACCTTCAAAAACATATGTTAATGACACTTAACAAGCTGATCCGCGGTGCACAGAAATTCAATTCACTTTTTATTCTCTCAACCATTTATTTCTCCGCGCGATGATGATGATTCTCCACACAAAAAGTCAGCATCATCACCTATAAATATACATAAAAATCTGCCAATGTATGTTGCGTTGTGAGCGCGAACGCGACAGGCTTATTGGGGGGTTTTTCTTGATCGTATGAGTGCGAGAGCGACAATGTGAATTGGTGTTTGATGTTATTTAACTGGCGATTCCGGAAATCATACAATTAAACCTTATACAATGTCATGATCGTATGAGTTTGTTACTTTTTTATACGGCCCATCTCCATTCCCACGAGAATGTTTTGTATTTGTGGGAATTGGATGTGCCAAAGGGGGTCGAATTGGTTACAAAGTGGCGCCAAATTGTTGTTCTGGGTTCTGGCTTTTCTATAAATACAAATTAAAATTCATCCAATTTGTCGTCAATCGCGAGCGTCAGCAAAAGAGGTCCATATCAATTCATCTCATGCCTCAGCTGAGAACTTGTCTTGAATTGGCTGGAATTCATTGAAGAGATGCTGCAATGACGTCAAGTTTCAATTCAATACACATACAACACATTGGGTTGATTTGCTTTTTTCTTAATATACAAAATGTCTTTTCATCTGGCGGGGCCTCTTATCATTGTTGTCCTCAAAAAACTAATCTCTCGCGAAGCAATTTTGCATGATACTGTCGTCGGGCATTATGTAAGACGCTCTGAGTTCAAACACTCTGTAACAACTTGCAGATTTGATGAAGGAACAAAGACGAGAGTGAGATCGCTCTTTGGGGCCACCCTCTGAATTCTCCTCAATTGACGGGGAGAATGAAAATAAAATTTTTCGCACAAACACCAAGAACGGCGGTCGGGTGATTCTCACAGCTGAAGCTTCTTGTTGGCTCTGCTATATGTAATCAGTTAGCTGCTTGAACTAATAATACTGATTCAATTTAAGCCCAAAATAAGTGCTTTTGTACACTTCGTACACTTGGGAAAGGCTCAAGCCGAGAATTTTTTCGTCTAGTGACGGAATCGCTATTTTAAAAGATTCTTTTAAAACCTGAATGTGAGTGGAAATTGAATTTAAATTATTATTCATGATATTTAGAACAAATTTTGGCGTTTTTTGGGGTTTTTAGACCAAAAATTATCAATCGGTAATTGATAACTCATTTCCTGACCCCATATTGGATGCTTAACAAATCAATTGATTTGATTTGATTTATTGATCGTTTCTAATGGCTATCCAATTGGAGAATATTCTTGCTATCTAATTTGACCTATTTTACTTAATTTTTGTGTTTACTGTTCGCTGTTTCAAGCAAACCCTTAAATTTTTGGCTTACTGCTTATGAAAACTATTTTGTGACTTTTGGAAACCCTCCAAATTGATCAAATCACCCAATTTTGTTATCAGAGAATTCAGTGAACTCTTGAAATTACATTATATTACCCTCTTAGCCATCTATCCAAATGGGAATGACAAAGACTAATTAATTTCTTTGTGGCTTTCCTGAGAATCACAACAGCTTTTTTCATGAATGTATTTTATCAGTTAATTTTCTTGCCAATTTTTACAAACTCGTGGCTTTTGTGTGTGTGTTTGAGAGACTCTTGAAACACGGGCAACACATTCGACAAAATAACACTTTTGCAAATTATACATTTGTTTTCTTTCTTTCAATTCCACTCTTTGTTAATTTTACCTTTTTTTTCGCTCGAAAACCATTTTCAATATTTAGTTCTTCTTTTCGCGGTGTTGATGTTTGAAAATCTGGGATACATTTAGCATTTTGTAGCGGATATTCTCGAAGAATCTGTCTCCACAATTAAGTTTTTTTTTAATGTTAGAACACAATGGAATAAAAATTCTGATCTTCATCATGAATTGATTCTTTTGGGATAAATTATTCACTTGACTTTGAATAAAAAATAATAATTTTTGAAGTAAATTAGAAAGAAGGAAGAGACAGAATAAAAGATTCATGAAGTTATAAAAGAGCTCGAAGCTCGCTCCGAAGGTCGTCAAATGATGTTTAGTGAAGTGTGTCTGAGGCAATTCAGCATCATTATTGGATCATTTGATATTTGAATTAATTGTCTTGACACACTGTTTTGTGGTGCAATCAATGCTGATCACTCAATCTTCCATAAAATGTCTCTCTTGCTGGATTTTTTATTTCATCTCGTTTTTTTTTCAAACTTTATGTTTTTCTCTACTGAATGGCGTGTGAAATGTTTGATAACAGTTTGGCAATCGCTGATTTATTTGCACTTTTTCCACCACACAACTCGATTAGCGCATTCGATAAAGTGGCTGATTTGCAATTCAATTTTACTGACTGAATATTTTTATTTTCCTCATCGAGAGACTCTTGTGTTGTCTATCGAATCGCGAATACATGCAAATTTTCCTATTTCGATTTCTCTCTCAGTGGAGACATACATTAAAAGCATTTTAAACAACTTCATTGGGGATTGAATTAAGTAAAACATCAGAGATAATCTGAGAGATGCATTAAATTTTAAACACATTAGATTTATAGAAGAAAATTCTTCTCAATCGACAGCGGTAAATGCATTGTTTCTTCTCAAGTAAAGAAAAACATTCCTAAATTTCTTTGTGGGCACAAAATTCGCTCTGTTGGCTTTTGGAAACTTACAATTTTATCGGATGATAAAATCTTTGAGTTTACTGACAAAGTACTCGTGGTGACTGATAAACATTCATGAGTGTGCGAAAAAAAAAATGTGAAGATAATTGATGGAAAATTGGTCTATTTTTGGAGTTCGGTTGAATGTCTTCTTTGCTTAGTAAATTTTCCCCTCTGATGTGTTTCTTGGGTTCTTTTTTTGCTTTTCAACACATATGCGAAAAAAAGAGGACATCATCACTTTTTATTATAGGAGTCTTGAGCGAATAAGATATTGTTTGCCACCATCTATTTTTCTGCTTTTATTTTCTTTGCTATTTTATAAACATCCACAAACATGCGAATTAATCCAATTGTTTGCTGAAAAATTCTGCGATGATGTGCAAAATTTGTTGTTCATCAAGTCGCATTTACGGTGTTAAATTTGATATCACAAGGAAAATATATGTATATGCCTTTCTGCGAAACCCATTATTTAGTGGAACTTTTTCTCAATGGGCTTCCTTATCACTTTTGTTTTTCTACACTTTCATGGATGATGAAAAAAATCACCCGAGTGGGTGGAATTTCCGTGGAAATTGACGAAGAGATGGAGATGGAGAAAAACACTTGTGGGTGGGATTTTTGATACGGACGGCCACGCAAGATTGTTGTATTGATCAAGAAAATTCCTAAATGGAGGACATTTCCACACGATGTGACGTATCCACTGGGTTTATATAGATATTGTCTGTCTCTGTGTGGGTGGCTTGGAGTGTGTTTTTTTTTTGTTGATACCCAGAGCAACAACAAAAAAAATGTCCATCAAAAAGAACAAGATATAATAATGGTTAAAGTTTACTGGCTTCTCTTCGTTTCAATGACAAATGAACAGTGTGTTCTTCGCCAAAGCGCGTCCTAAGTGTCTGGTGATTGGTCATGAGACAACCTTCAGCATAATTTATTCACAGCTGAGCCATTTGATAGAGGTGAGAAGCTATACAATTGTATTGGTTTCCCCAAAAGAGTTGTTTTTTTTTTTGAGTCGTCCACTTGTGAGTTTTTCTCACCAGCAACGTTCCAACAACAAAAATATAATAAAGTGTAGCTAATTTTTCCTTCTCTAAACTCTGTGTGTATGTGTTGAAAAATTTTAATGTTACCACAAGGTCGAAAGTGGAAAAAATCTTATATGTGTCGCTCGGTGACTTCCCGGTTCAAAATAGCCCAAAAACTATAAGGTTTATTTCGGTGATGAATGGTTAAAGAGGAAAGGAAGAAAATATGCGAAAAAATGTGGTAAAAGATTCAATAGACAGACAAGTGCTTATAAATAGGATCAAGATGTTTTTAAAGAGTTCATAATCACAACAAATAAATTAAAAATACACCAGAGTCTTCGTCATTGTGGTTTTTGGGGTTGTTGAGTAAGTCGATAAATTTGTTATCCTTTAATAGATCTCTTTTTGTCTTTTTATTTTGTTGACATTTCTTGGTTATTTCTATAAAAAAAATCTTTGTTTTATTCTTGGTTTTACTAGCAACATAAACCTTTGTGCGTATTTTTGATTATGGGTGTTTGACACGAGATATATGAATTCTAGGAAAATATTGTATTTTTTGGGCCACAGCGCACTTTTGTAGTCGATTTTACTCTATAGAAATTTTGCTTCTCTTTCTATTTTTCATACATAATTGCTCTTCTTGAGAGTCCGTATAATGATAAGAGGGTAGTGAGTTCAATCCCCGGAAAAGTCCCGGATTTTTTACCCAATTTTTCCGTGTAAAACTGTCCATATACGACTCATAAGAGAAGAATTCAAGAAATAATAGGTTAAAAGAATAATCATTTTACTAAATGATGAATAATTGAAAAAAATGACTCAATTTATAAAGATTTGCAAAGCTCTTTTTTGTGTCACTTGAAGACATGAGGTCAATGAGTTATTATCATATCAGCAGTTTATTAATCGGAAGGTTTATCTCAAAAATTGGTGCATGAGAAAGTTCTCCTTGTTATTTCATCATCTTTTGTAAAATATGCTAATTCTCCAAAAAATTTTAGAGTTGAATACTCTGTCTTTCTGGTAACAATTTGAATATATTTGCACTTGTAATCATGTGGGTAATATTGCAGCTCTTATTTTAGCTACTTTGTGGTGTAGAATAATTTTCGAAAATTATTGTAATTGAAGTTCCTTTGAATAGGTAGTTTACATACATAATAACGAGATTTTCTGCAGTGTTTACAGTTTTATTAGTAGCTCAATTTTTCTGCCAATCAAAGAAAATACGTCTCAAGGCTATTCGCTCTTAGTAAATATCAATTTTGGTTTTTCCTCCCCATTTCCCCCTTCTTGGCAGTGAGAAAGAGAGGCTTTCCTCTGACGCCAACAGTGGGACCCAATGAATTTGTGTTTTCAGTGCAAGTGTAAATCATTTGGAGATGTGCTAGAATTATTATGTGTGTGTGATTATTTTTAATGGTTTTTTTTTACTAGTCTCTCTTCTTGATGTAATCCAACCGAATGATTGTTGATGATGTTGAAAGAGAGGAATGAGAAATATCTATAGTATTTCTCTCATACGTATTATTTATCTCTGTGTGTGATATTGTCAAGGTCATTTTGTGTTATGAGTCTCGAAAATGTTTTCCTTTTTTCCTACCACTTTGCCTCTGCCGCCTCGTCGCGCCCAGCTGTGGCCACCCATAGAATATATTCTGTACACGCGCGCGCCATTCTGAGTATGCGTCATTCTGTGATATGGGGACTTGTCTTTGGATGTGGGCCCCAATATACATATGTCCGTCTCTCTCTGGCGGCCTATCTTCTTGCGCGAGGAGCTCTTGGTGTGTTTTTGTTTACAATCTACTGACTCCTCTGTGTGTCCCACATTATATTGGCGCAGTGGTGGGGAGGAAAAGATGAGCCTCTGGCCAAAGTTCATGATGTAATTTGCAAAAATTCTCTTTAGCGTGTGCGCTTCAGTTCTCGCAGGGAGAGAGGAAGGAGCCACTTGAGATTTGGGAGCGTCAGAGACGAGGCATATAAGAAAACACTTTCGCGAAAGAAAATCAAAAACAACAAATTGGCGGAAGAGAGAGAGACAGGCTAGGCGCTAGATAGAGGTGGATATATAGTGTGATAATGAAGTAAAGGGGAGTTGGTGTTGTTTACATTTCGTGTTGTTCAGTCACGACGAAGCGAATTAAAATGAAGACGTGTAAACAAATTGAGCCGGAAGACGTGTGTGGGAAATATCAGTGAATGAGCAGATAGAGAGGGTGGCGAGAGTCAGTTGAAGATTGTGAATCGTTTGGAGAACACGGTTTTTTCTAAAAAGATTTTTCAAAACATCAATCTGTGGGGAAGAGAGAAGGAAAATAGTGCAAATTGTTGTGGAAAATTCCCCATTGTGTGATGACTCAAGTTAGAGAAAGATTTTCCATGAGAAAAGATCTTCTTTTAGCAAATTTATTGAAGTGGGTGGGTCAGTGATTTTTTATTTTTCTCTCTCCCTCTCAGTTGGACAATAAATATTAATAGAATAGTGTGAGGTGGAACTGTTTGTTGTCACACTATTTCACTATTTTTCATATTGGATTTTTATTCTCGCGCGTCTCTAGCGCGCTATGTGTGTAAACAAGTTGAGAAAAATAACAACAGAGAATGAAATAAAATCACGTGTTTCATGCTTCTGTTCCATTTGTATAGTGATTATTTGCTATATGTGTTTTTCATCCACTAGTGACAAATACTCATTGTTATTTACCGTGGTGAATGGCAAAAGCATAAACTATTAAAAGGAAGGAATTTCTGTGAAAAAAGAATTGTTTTTCTTGTATTATATTATTCTATCTCAACGCGAAAGACAATACGCAGTTCCCAAGACAAGTTATCGATGATTCTGTCGAGGAAATCTGTGAATCTTGAGGAGGAAAGATGTCTCTCAATTTTGGGTAGGTCAAAAAAATGGGCGTTGAATTTGTCCCCCATTTCTTTTTTGGGGTGCGTAGCACGAGGGATGTATGAAAATGTGTGAAATTGCGTCACACTTGGATGTTTTCATCTCGAGAATTCCATTAAAAATTCCTTTCATTGGATTGTCAGGGTATGTGAGTGTTTTCCACTAGACCTGGCAAAAAAAAATGTGGATCTCTGGGCGACGCAAAATAATATTGTGTGGAGAAATGGAGAAAAGGATATAAAAGTGTGAAAAACATGAAATTATGATGTTATGTTTATTTGTAATTTTCCGATGAGTTTTCACCTTCTCATCAATAATATCACCAAAATTGCGGGGGCGATGCTGCGTGGGTGGGATTTCTCAAAGGAATTTTTTTTGCAGTCTCCCTTTTTTGCTCTTCCACCTTGAGTTGTGTCGCGTCATTCTCCATCCCACCCAATTCTTGCCATTTAAGAAGGGAATTAAAGTTACGAGATTTTGATGAAGATATTGGAATGAATTCTCCACATGACGGAGTTTAATGAGATGAGATTTGGTTTTTGGTGTAAAAAGTGTTTTGGGAAAAGAAATATGTTTTTTGGAAGAAAAAAATCTAAAAGTAAATTTGAGGGCACTTAAAGATAATTTCATGGATAAACCAAGGGGCTTTTGACTTACAAATCTTTGATATATAAGAGCCGAGAAAGATTTTTTTAATTAGCTATTTAATAATTTTCCGTTGCAAAAGTTATATTCCCTATAGTCCAATTAAATTGGATTTAAGCTTTCGTTAGACAGTCAATTTGGGGAGACATAAAAATGTTCGGAATTCTTTCAAGAAAATTGTTCTATTTTCTTTTCTTTATCTTTCTTTTTATATGACCTTCTTAGAAAATGTAGAGCATTCCTACTAATCTCGAAGAATTTGACAAAGCTCAGAAATTTAATCAAAAATAATGAATGTGATGTCCAAGCTCCGGAGTTTTTTGCTTGTACAAAAAGCTCTGACAAATATTTTTCTTAAAGACTTTGTAAAATTTATACAGAATAGGTTTATAAATGCAAATGCTCATAAATTCAACATAAATATTTATAAATTTTGTTCGGATATTGCTTCTACCTTACCGAGTTATCAGAGGAGAAAGGACATGCCAAGTTTACACTTGGGGGGAGCTGGGATTGTGGGCCACCTCGGAATGTAATGCAAATTGCTTATCAGCTGAAACTAGGTGTTAAAAAATGTCTATTTAAATGTTTGACCTTGAAAGACCTAGGGTTTAGGTGAACGCACAGGTTAGTCCGATACCTCGTTGGAAAGGTCTCGACATCAGCTACAACATACTAAAATTTCATCAAAATGCATGGTTTCGTTCTCGAGATATTTCACTTTGAAAATTTCAAAATCTTCGTTTTGACTTTAGCGCTACTAGCGGTGGTCGAACAAAGTTCTGATGTACTGAAGAGTTGTAGTTTTCCGTGAGACGTTTCTAAAAATAGGTCATAATACGAAATTGGACCCATAGAACCAGAGATATGGCCGACTTAAAATTCAAATTTTGGACCCTAATATCTAGGGTCCCAATACACTTAGGATCTAATGTGACCTATCGTTGGAAAGGTCCCGACCTCAGTTACAACGTGTTAAAATATGAGACCGATCCATGCCATAGGGGCTGTGCTATTTAAGAATTAAATTTTGGGATGTTTCAAAATGGCGGATGTGGGGGTGGGTGGGAGGTGGGATTTGACATCACCATTTTCTAGCCACTGTCTGATATATAACCTTTGGCGAAAACCGCAAGTCGATACCTATCACCGTTTTCTTGCTACAAGGGCAAAAACGACGGGGGGGCGCTGCCGGGAAACTTTTTTGGCGCACATATTTTTGGAATGCGGGGACTTTGAAACGTGGAGCGCCCCTAGTATCAGGGTTCTACGGTGACTTTCATTTTCGGCAGCTGGGATAATGCTTATCCCAGCTCTAAATTCGACGGAAGAATCGACTTAATAACTGGGTGAAAAAGTGTCTTCCTCTCACTTGATTTACATTGGTTAGGAAGGGACAAAAAACTGAGCGATTATTGCTTCTGGAGAACACAATAATCGCTCATTATTATTACGTTTCTGTGTCATTTTCTAACCAATGTAAATCAGATGAGAGGAAGATACTTTTTCGCCCAGTTATTACGTCGATGCAATAAAATTTTGTGTTGAATTCCTCGTTTGATAACTCTATTAAGCTGTGAATATTTTGCAAAAAATATTCATTACGAATGTTTTGAGTTAAAGGCCCCTTGGATTTTATTTTTATTAGAATTTCAATAGAATTTTCCAATTATTTCCCACAATTCTATAGCTTTCTTCCATTTTTTCTACACCTTTTGCAGAAACTGTATCCCCCGAGACATTCAATATAATGAATGATAATCACATCTACACGAGCAGCGACTTCTTCGACAGCAACTCGCAGGGGCGACTGGTGGTGAAAGTGGAGCCGGGTCTGCTGGGCACGGGCGGTGATCTGGAGGATCTGGGGGCGAGTTCGGGTGGTGGGAATAGTGGTACAGATTACTGCGCCATGGACACGCTGAAAGACAATCCAATGATGACCACCGCCTCGATGCCGATTCCGTCGCGCGGATCAACGCGCATGAATTTCGACTTTTCCGACTTTGGTTTCGACTTTGACTCCTCGCAGGACATCAATATGCAACTGAATCCGCTGAGCGCCACAAGTGCCAGTATGTACGGTGATATGCAGCCGAGCAACTCGACAATGTGGAGTGATATTGGGGCGGCGATGGTCACTACGAAATCGGAGCCATTTCATATGGATGACGATGATATCTTCCAAGTGGACAAGGCGGACTTGATTCAGGGTGAGTTGCAAGTCCCTTTTATAACTTCCGTGTCTCATTTATTTACACCTTATTGCTTCCTCTTTGCAAATATCCTTTTTTTTTCAAGAAGAGAAAAACATTTTGCGCTTTTTTTTTTAAATGTTTAGAGTTGCATGAATTTGTTATTAACTTTATTAGTTTTTTTTTAACTTTAAAATGTTGATAAATCCAAAACTCAAGGAAACCTTTTTGGATAGGAAAAATCAATTATACCTATATTTGAATTTTATTTGGCAATATTTTTTTCGCATAGCCTGAATTTACTCTATTTCAGCAACATTGCACGAATTTTTAAAATTTCTTTCATATGACATTAAAAAATCTAAATGTGCAATAAAATTCAACCTTGTTGAAAACGAATGGGTTCATTTGAATATTTATTATTCTAAATTGATAAATTTACATAAATTTATTGCATTTATAATGTTTATTTTTTATTTAACAATCAACACTGAAACCAAAAATTTCCCCCACATTTAGCTTTTTCACTGAAAATGTCTCATGAGATATGGAGAGCATCTCTATGGAGATTAAAATGTGTTTGTGAAGGCGAAATGCGAGGGATTTCCCCATGTTTTTGCTGATTACCTCTTGTTTTGTTTGTTAACACGAGGGAGATCTAAAAAGAGTGTTTCGGCAAAAATTCTCTCCATAATAGACGCAATTTTTGCTCTGTTGATTTCATGTTTCAGTAGAATTTATTGTTTTGTTGCTGAAAATATAATTCTGTGTTTCTGTAGAAATCAATGTGACGATATAACTTGTGTCGAGGTGTCGGGGCTGATTAACTCACTTGAGGTTTTTCTCTTTCTCTTTATAATCCCAACCCAAAAAAAAACAAAACAAACCACCAAAAAACTTAACTTCCGATCCAAAAAAAAACAAAATTTGTTAAAAAAAAAGGTCCAACATTGGCTGAACTAAATGATGATACGCTTTTAGAAGACCTCAATATAGATGACCTTATTCTGCCGGAGGAGCCATCCTACATGATGGATGGTCACAATTTGCATCAGATGCAAACAGCCACAACAAGTCCATTGAACACATCCCTGTCGCCACAGCCGATGGGTCTCAATCAGTCGGGCAGTCTGAATTCCGTTGGGAGTCTACATCAGCCGCTCACGCAGCAGCTGAATCTCTTCACGCTACAATCGCCCACGATCTCGATTGGGCGCGATGCTCTGTATGATGAGCGCACAAACACCTCGTCTAGTCCTTTTGACGCCAACACATTCACACCAACCAAGTCAATCAACTCCAGTCTTGCCTTCTCGCCGGGTAGTCATCATAGCAGCAACTCCTCACTCCTTCACAATTCCGTCACGCCACCGCCCAAAATCACCGGCGGGAAGCCGAGTTCGTCCCACAGCAAGAGATCTACTCTGCATGATCTGCTGCGCAAGGATACGTCGCACAATTCGGTGTCGGTGTCTGTGCCGCGCTCATCGGGACTCGTGATGCCGGGCAATGCGCTCAGTCCGGGAGCGCCGGGACCGAGGAATCGGGGAATGAGTCATGTGCTGTCCAATCAGAATTTCCCCTCGTCCAGACTCTCTTCGTCAGCACCCACACATCTTGGGCTGGAGCAGATCTGGCAGAGGCGGGAACCGAGACAGCATCTGCTGTCCACAGGTAAGAGTCTGTATTAATTTGTTGAAAAGGGTAAAATAGCTGGAAGAAAATTATAGTTGTTTCATTCAAAATATTCCCCAAAATTTCCATTTATTCTTACAATTCCTCATGTTTGTGTATTAGCCAGTTATTTCCCACTTGATTTCTTGTTAATTTGGAGCTATTTCTGAATGAGTCTGTGGATTCCAGGAAGCATGGCCGAGGCCGGATCCACTTCCTCCTTGAGCACTGGTGGCGTTTTGAGTCCCGAGGCGCCAGACTTCTCACAGGATGAGGGATATTCCGATGACGACAGCCATTATGAGGACTTCTCCTCGGACAATGATAGTGATGACGATGACTCGAAGTCGATGAGTACGTCCAGCAAGAAGGAGCGCTTCTTCTGGCAGTACAATGTCCAGGCCAAGGGGCCCAAAGGCCAGAGGCTGGTGATCAAGACACAAATTGAGGATCCGCATGTTCTCAATGAAGTCACAGATCCTGTCTTCAGTCCTCACTGTTCTGTGCGAGGAATTAAGGTGAGTTTGAGAGAAAATTTGGGATATTTTAAAATCTAATTCTGTTGTTTTTTTTTCTGAGCAGCACAGCGGAAAGGCCAGAAAGGGTGATGGGAATGACTTGACGCCAAATCCGCGCAAATTGAACAACATTGGGAAGGAGTTGGATAAATTGGGGAGGATCATCAATGATATGACGCCAGTGAGTGAGTTACCTTTCAATGTGAGACCAAAGACGCGAAAGGAGAAGAACAAATTGGCGTCTCGTGCGTGTCGTTTGAAGAAGAAGGCGCAACATGAGGCGAATAAAATCAAATTGTATGGACTGGAACATGAGCATAGTGAGTGTCAATTGTATAATTATATATCAAATGACTTAACGAATGCTGATCAATGCACATTTTTCCCAACTCGTTTATCACAGAACGACTGATTAATGGTATTCAACAGCTGAGACAGGCCCTGATTACGAAATGCAGCAAACCAGTAACTGATAATGGGGAAGAAACGAATCAGCAAATTGAAAAGATTGTCAAATCAGCAACAAGTAATTTGAATGGAGAGAAAAATGCCTTTTGATTGAAAGAAAATTATATTTGTGTGATGTTTTCTACTTGCAGGAGTGAAAATTGCCGGAAACTCGACGGAGTTTGTCAACAAAATCCTCGATCGAGTCAAATCGGGTGACCCAAATGGTGGGCTTGACGAATTATGAAAGGATTCGAAACTGTCTCTCGAGATAGTTGATTGATTTCTTTACTTGATACAGTTTTTTTTTTCTTTTTGAGTTTTTTTCTTATTCGCGTAAGGAGAGAAAAGTACCTTTAATTGTTAAAGCCAGGATATAAATGATTTGTTTTTTTTTACTGTTTTGTTTATTTTTGTTGTGCCACTTTATTAAAAGAAGAAAAATATTAGTCTTTATAGTGATTGTCAAAAGAAAACCAGTTAGGATTTAATGAAACCAAATATTTTTTACTGCTTTAAAGGCGCGTTTACGATGTAAGGAAAAATGAAAAAACATAGTCAAGATAATTTGCTATATTTTTTTGAGTTTATTTTTTTCGATTGTAACTTTATTGAGATAAATCCTTTTTAAGTTTGTAATACTTATTCAGAGAGAAGTAGTTTTTTGGGCCTATTGTCGTTAATGAGAGCAAATTTTATAAGATTATGTGGATCTACATAATTATAATGTATATCATGTTTGAATCATTGAATTATTAATATTTTTTTTGATAAGAATTCACGGTGAGAGTTGGAAATGTAAAATGAGGAATGCGATAAAGAGGAGACGCACCATTAGTTTGTAGAAATTGCTATATTAAGGAGGAGATTGTCAGTAAAAAAGGAAAAAGCTGAGAGAAATTAATATTTATTGTAATTATTTAACGTTAAAATATACTTACTCTACTAAAATTAAAATAAAAACAAGTGGTTAAGAGAGAAAACATATTTTTGGGGAGATTAAATATTTAGTAATAACAGAATAAAAGGAATGTGAAAGAGAAAGATATATTTATATATATATTTTGAACGAGAAAGTTGGTACAAAATCACAGAAAGAATAAAAATGTTATTTATCTATAAGAAGAAAAAATACCTATAATACTTGAAGTTTTTATTCTTTATGAAATACTTTTTTTTTACATAGTGACATACAGAGTTTATGAAATAAGCAAAAAAAAGATATCAGAATCATTCAGTACCGAAGAAAAAAAAAGTGAAAAAGAATGGAAATGTTGAAAAATCTTACTAATTTATCTGATCTGTGATTCATTGTTACTAACACATTGAAATTATAATTAATCATAAATGATTTATTTAGTCGCTAAAAATCAATTCATTTTTATTCGCTTTTTTTCCTCCTGCAAAATGGAGAAAGAAAAAATAGGAGAGTATTCTCAATTTTTACCTACCGTAATAAAGCTGCATAAAAAAGAAGAAAAAAATATTCACTGTTGAAAATTGTAAAAGAAATTATGGAAGAAAAAAACGGTTCGATTGAAAATTGCCGGGAAATATTCGCTTGACTGATTGATTGTCAATTTTAAGTAATTTTTTCATAAATATACTCATAAATAGTTTTTATGATAATATAATAAAAAATGGTTTCGGGATTAAATGTTACGAATGTATAAAATATTTAAAATTCTTTCACAAGTTCTTTCAAAATTCCACTGAGAGTAAATTTTCCGTTGACTTTCAGTCAGTCAAATTGATTTTCTTTCCTTGCAAAGTATCTCATGTTCTCCGGTATTAAATCTTCAAAATGAATGGTTGAAAAAAAAATAAGTGTATTTTTATAATGTTGATCCCTTTTGAGAGAGAGAGGAAAACCTCTAATTGCAGATGAGAAACGTTCAAGAAAATGAAATATTTCCACAATCACTGATTCGATCAGTCAGTGTAAATATTTGTCAGTCACAATATATTTCTGTTTTAAACATACTAAATGTCTAATGTAACTGTTTTACATTCAATGTAATTCACATGTAAAAGTGGAATTTCATGGTTTTTCTCGAGGTTTTCACATAATGTTATCGAAAAAAGAAACAGAAACAAATGGAAAGTTGATGAAAAATTGTCTATTTTTGGAAGAAATGCTGATTACATTTTTTGCGACCAACGCGTAGGTAGGATCGGAACTTAAGATTCTTAAGATTACATTAAGAAAAAAGGGATGAAAAAGTGTAAAATGGAAAATGAATACAAAAGAGAAAAAATAATATTTTTTATCATGTTAAAATAAAATACAGAAAATAGTGTGTAGAAATGATGTTGAAAAATGTATAAGAAAAAAAACCTCTCTTATGTCTTGTCTGTGTATAAAAAGTTGAGAAAAAAATGCAGAAAATGATGTGAGAAATCTACAAACATTAAATTTCACGAAAAAAAAATTGGTGAAAATTAAGAAGTAAGCAAAGAAAATTTGCAGTTAACGAAGAAAAAATACAAAGCTTGTCGATTTCTACCTCAGAGAATGGAAATGAAAAGTGATATAATTTGTTATGTACATTTTTTTCTAAAATGTTTTTTTTTTCCTTAATGAAAATCCGAATGCCATAAAATGGAGTATAATGCGATGAGGAAAACACATTTAATTTTTTTTGCTAATCGTTTTCTTTTTGTTGTATTATTTCCTTGTGAAAGAGAGTTTGTTTTATAGAGAGCATCCAATTGGATGGAAAGAGCGACGAAGGGATGTGAAGAGAAAAATGCTTTAATAATTATACTACACATCGTTATATTTAAGATTACACACACACACATGATGAAATGATATAAAAAGAGCTTGTGAAACTGTAAAAAAAAGTCTTTTTCCTTTGGAAATCCAAAAATCTCATTCTCTGCTTCCTTCAAGCTTAAGCTGCAATCTGGCAAAAAGCATATGCTTCATGGGAAATCCGAATTCAAAAGAATTTTTCTTTTTTTCTGCTTTAACATACTTTATTCTCAGATTGGTTTTCAGTGACTCATTCTAAAAAGCCTTAAATAATTGGTATTTTTCTCATAAATTAAAAAAAAAACATTATTGGACTAGAAAATGCTGCTTCTCATAATACAATATCTCCAAATAAAAAATCTACAATTGTGTCTGTTTTTCTCATGTAAAAAGCACGAAGGAAAATGTCTCTTTAGTCCAGCGAAATGCCCTGAATCCAGGCGCTGAGATCAGTGCTGTCCGACTCCATCACGATCTCCTGAGGCGAGTCTGGCTTGAGGATGATCTGGGCAGCCGTGCGTCCACTCAGATAAGCTCCATGAACCGTAGAGTAGAAATTTGCATGCGTATGTTCGCCAGCGAAGAGAATAGAGGGCTAAAAAATGTAAAACTCTTAGCCAAAAAGCAAAAATTCGTGAATATAAATTAATCACAAGTTTAGAATTTTGTCCGAAAGCCCCATAAAAATCGCTAATTGACTAAAAAAAGAAATGCCAAGTTTAGACTTGGCGGAGTGCCCCGACACGTTGCGTTTAGGGAAAAGAGAGTTAGTGGGATGATAGTCTGTTGCTTTCTTGTCGAATGGGTTAGATGAAATTATTTAAAAAATGTATTAAGTATCCACTAGATCGGTTTGAGGCTAGTAAAACCCTTGAAAGTGGTCTAAAAGATTCTAAACTGTTATACAGACATTTTTAGGACTAGTCTAAAAATGGTCTAAAAGTGTTGTACAAACATTTTTATAACTGGTCCAAAACTGACCTAATTGGAAATTCAAAGACCTTTCAAATGAGTACCCACATGATGGGTTTGGAGCGAGTAAAACCCTTGAAATGCGAATTTTGAAACATTTGACCTTGAAAAACCGTTAGACGGAATGTATGGAGGTCATTGGCATGTATAGACGAAAAGTGCGTCTAGTGAATCTACAAAACATATGTGAAAATGAAAAAAAAATCGTGAGAGCCGTTTTCGAGATATACCAATAAAACATGTTTTTATAGGGGATAGTGGGGCTTCTTAGAAAAATGAAGGGCCTGGTCCTGATCCTTGGGTTGACTTTAGGGGGATCCCCCATAGACCCGAAGTCTCTATCTGGAACCGTTTGGCTTCCAGATCAATAACAGACGGAGAAACGGATAAACATTTGGATTATAGTTTTTGGCATTTTGGTGTCCGGCCAATAAAATCATCTCAAATCTTTTCCCCTAAAAGCTTCGAAATAGGTATTCAAGATCTAAAATTTTACCTTAGCTTGATGAGGATCCGAATAGAGAGGCTGAGCGATATTCTCAATATCATCTTGACTCGCTCCAACGGCCATTGCTGTGTAGGAGCCTCGGCAGAAGGGCTGATTCCTCCAACTTGTGCTAAAAAAGTCCCAACAATCCAACATTAAAAGCCTTCCTCCAACCGTGATAAATCTCTCAAATTACCAGATGCATCTCTTAGGTTTCGGCACGAAGGGATCCTGCAGGAACTTCCTCAAAATCTCCGTGCACTTCTCCGCCACTTCGTCATGTGACAGAGTCTCCATGTATTCCGCCTCCCGACCGGAAATCCATCCCAGCAGGAGAGTCTCCGTGACCTTCGCGAATGAGTAGATCTTCTTGAACCACAAATCCTTCATGCTGTCTGACTTTGACTCCTCACTCCACAACAACATCACTTCGCTTATACTGGAATTGAGAAAGGGTCGATCGTACTCGAGGAATATCTTGTCCACCGTGCCGAAGAGGAGTCGCTCGATGGACTCCCGCTTGAAGGTGGGAAGGGGTGGGGAGAAGAGAGAGTCGGCTTTCTCCTTGAGAACTCCCAGAGGAATTGTACAGATGACATGGTCGGCGTAGAAGATCTCTCCAGCCTCTGATTCGATTTTCACATTAAAATTGCGCGTGGGAGCATCAGTGACTGTCTTATCGGAGTCATCAGAATCACCCTCGGTGTCCTCCTCAACGGTGGTGAGATTCCCGGTGGCCACGATGGAGCTTTTCCGCCTCCAGTGGATCGTTCGCACCGGACAAGCCTTGATAATGTGCTGCGGGGAGAGATGCTCAGTAAGAGGTCCCAGAATAGAGCTATAGCCAGCCGGCAGGACGATATTGCCTCCCTGGAGTTCAGTGTAACTGCCCAGCTCTAGCAGATCAATCTCATTCATGTTATCACAGCCAGTTATGCATGTCTCGCGCTTCAGAAGGCAATCAAATATCAACTGTTTGATCCTCTTCTCGGGCGATTCCGGCATTTCGTCCAAGTACAGCTCACGCTCCAGATCAATGTGCTCCCCGACGCTGTGGATATCCGGCGGCGGGATGTACTGACAGAGGAAATACTCCTCGCAGCGACGCAAGAAAGTCACGTAGGCCTCGTAGATCTCGTGCAGAATCTCAATCGGCACCTGCTTGCCATCCTCCGTGGCTGCCACGATTTTGTGGGGCTTGGGAATGTTGATGATACTCACCAGTCCCGACGCCATGGCCAGCTCGTACATGGGATTGCCCAGTACTCCGTGAATCCAGTTGGCACCCAATTCAACCTGAAAAACATAAGGGATTACATAACCTGCAAACACCTGCTGGGAAGCCCTGGGAGTTCTCCTGACCAATTTCTCCCATTTCTCACTCGATTTACCTTCTGGGAATCAATATCTATGGAGACAATGCGGCCACCGATGCGATTTCTGGCCTCCAGGATGAGGAAGTCAGTGCAACCGTTCCTCAGCAGGTGATTTGCCGAAGACAATCCTGCTGCTCCTGCGCCCACTATAAGCACCTTACAATATTTTGCAGCCTTCGTTGCATTTTCACTCATGTTGGGAGTGAATTTGATTCAGAAATCCGAGATTTTCTCCAACTGGATTGCACTGTTTTTTGTTGACCACCGATCAGCTGGCTCCGAATGCTGTTACAACTCACAGCATTCCCGGTTGCCCGACTGATGGGCAACGACAGGTGTTGCATACTCAGTATGTATTCCGTAAGACAAAGATTTCCTAGAATAGAATAGTTTCTGGGCTCAAAATACATTAGAACCAGAAACTGGAGAAGATTATAGGAATTTTCCAATTATAATCTTCCTAATTATCTATCAAAATATTTGCAATACCAAGAGTATACGCTTACTTTTTCCTTATTATCCGAATCTTTTCCACTTGTCCAGCTGGGATTCCTCAAACTCCCATCAAGTTGGCAGCCTTGATTGTCAGTGGGTGTGTTTTTATTTGTGTTTTTGTTCTCTATTTTCTCGCCACGAAGATGTCCCAGCCAACTTTCAGCAGCACTCCTGTTCAGAAGAAGCTGCGATTTCGCGGTGACTTCAATCCCGTCTCCTTCCCAGATCCTCGATTAGAGGAACTGCTAGACGAAGTGGACGGGCGGAGTCCCAGAAATGGTGATATTTCCAGTGCAAAAGGTGAGTGTCTGGCAATGTGGCCACTTTTCCTGACTTCCCTGACACGCACATCCCTACGCAGGTGGTGGAAAATCCACCGATCAGGCATCCCTATATGACTTCCTCAAGGTTGAGCTCACTCGGGGCTACATTTTGGAACACGATGAGGAGCGCTACAGCGCCCGGAGACAGAAAATCTATCAGTTTATGAAGATTCCACGAGAAGTGGAGTCATTCATCTTCTACGGAGTGCTCCAGTGTGCCGATTCCTTCCTCTACATCCACACATTTCTCCCCGTGCGCTACATCCTGGCTCTCTGGGCGATCATCACTCGCCCTATTGCCAGTTGCTTCGGCCTCCGGAGGCGGAAACGTCGACTCTTGACGCCGGCTGAGGTTTGTGATCTCCTGAAGGGCTCCATCTGGATCATCTGCACTCTCCTCATGGTGAGCTTCGTGGACACCAGTCGCATGTATCACATCATCAAGAGTCAGTCCATCATAAAGCTCTACATCTTCTACAACATGCTCGAAGTGGGCGATCGATTGCTCTCGGCCTTTGGTCAGGATGCCATTGATGCGCTCTTCTGGACAGCCACGGAGCCCAAGACGAGTCGCCGGCAACATCTGGGCATTATTCCGCACTTCTGCTTCGCCCTCATCTACGTGATTGTCCACAGTGGGCTCATAATGTTCCAGGCAACAACTCTCAATGTGGCCATCAATTCCAACAACAAAGGACTCCTCACCATCATGTTGTCGAACAATTTTGTGGAGCTCAAGGGGAGCGTCTTCAAGAAGTTCGACAAGAACAACTTGTTTCAGCTGACTTGCAGCGATGTGAGGGAGAGATTTCATCTGTCGATGCTCCTCCTCATCGTTGTGATTCAGACCATGAAGGAGTTCAACTGGGAGGGTGAACAATTCCTCCAAATGCTACCGGATTGTGCCTATGTCTTCATCGTTGAGTTCTTCATTGACGCCCTCAAGCATGCCTTCATCACGCGATTCAACGAACTGCCCGTTGAAGTGTACAAGGAGTACACGCTGAGTCTGGCCTATGATATGACTCAGACTCGTCAGAAGCACGCCTTCTCCGACCACAGCGATCTCGTCGCCCGTCGGATGGGCTTCATCCCTTTCCCACTGAGCGTTGTCCTCATCAAGGCGGTCTACAATGCCCTGACCTTCGAATCCTGGGCATCTGTGTTCCTCTTCGTGCTCGGATATCTGGTGCTGGTGCAGCTGCGAGTGCTGAATATGATTGTGGCACTGGGGAAGGCTTGTGATCTCATGAAGAAGCACCAGGAGGATAAGAATGTGCCATCAACACCACAAGTGCCCAAGACACGGAATGTCACCGACTCAGCCACATCGCCAGTGCATAATTTCCCGCTACAACGCTCAAAGACTGTTGACGGAGTTCCGGAGAAGAAATCCAGCGGCGTGAGTAAAATCCAGGAGGATTCCAGTAATCTAGGCGCCACGGCTCTCTTCTCCAACAGCGATGTGGACCTTGAGGGTGTTTGTCTCAATGAGAATCTGCTCAATGAGTCCGATGAAGTGTTTGTGGATGACTTCTCGATGACTCGCAGTGTGCCGGATCTGCAGCAGCGCGGCGGGAAGGACGATGATGAGTCCAGTGAGGAGGCTGTTGGTCAGCGGACACACAAGAGATCTGAATCTGAACCCTCAATCCAGAGTGTTTTGCAGGGGAATTCACTGAATGCGGGAGGAGCTGCCAATGGCGAGAGAACGTGACCCAATTGATTATCCCAAATATCACTCAACATACAGGTAATTTACCATCAATCACTTTTATTCCCATTCACTAAAACTTGTCTGAAGTTTGTCGTTGAAATTCAATTGAAAAAGGGTTTGTGTGTCGGCTAAATTGTGTGTATTCAGTAAATGGAGTTGGGTTTATGTATTTACTAATAATTATCTTTTTGGACTAGATAAAATCAAATCAACTTGTCGAAAAGGTTTATTGATTAGTATTAAAAGGCCAATTCACAACCAATACACAAACCCAATGACATTCAGTAAATGCATATTATTTAGCCGAGACACAAATCCTCTTTCGACTGACTTTCGACTAACTTTAGACAAGTTTAAAAACTGAGCGCTTTGATAAAATCACTCGCTGTTATGCAATTTCTAAATGCTTTCTCATTAACTTAAGAGAGTGCCAAAGGATAAAAAAATCACTTCATCTGATAAGATGAAGTGATATAGGATTTCGGATAGAAATAAACTCAACAGTACTTATCTTTGTACGAAAATAGCTTGGGGAGAAAAATTGCACACGCTATTGAAATATGGAATTTTTTTTGATTATACTGTCTCTGTGTGCTCCTCTTTGATTTTAAAAATTACGTGCTTTCGCATGTGAATTGCTCTATGTCATGGAATTGGAGAAAAGATCTAAAAATATCCATCTACCCCTTCATTAAAGTGCGATATAATTCAGTGGAAGAAAAAACTACAGTGATGTGCAATTTGGTATCTCTCGCTCGACTTGATGTCGTTTGAATATGGGAAAGTTTATACTTTATTTATGGCAAGATGTAGTTTTGAACTTTTAGAGTTATTCTTATGAAGTTTCTGTGTTTTGGAAAGATTCTTTCAAACACTAAAACTCTTTAGAAGACATTTAATTTGTTAGAAGAAAGTAAATATACTTCAGAATTTTATTAGTGAAATGTTAAAAAAAATTTTTCATGCAGTAGGTAAAGAAATTAGGTTCTCAGAAATGTCCTTAAATTTTTGATAGGTTTTAAACCCCTAAATACTGGTTCAAAGTTCAAGGAAATCAGTAAAGAGCTTTTCCAGAAATATATCAATAAGAAAGTTTACTCTGTGCATATCTGGAATACTTTGAAATTCAGTATTTTCTCTTGCCCTAATCATATACCCAGTATACCCACCCACTTAAGCTATTTTTGAATCGAATTTCGACCTAATTACCTTCAAATTAACTGTTCATTTTTTTCTTTATATCCACAAAAAGCGTTGATATATGCCATCTGTTTGTTGTCTTGTTAATTATTGTCCTGGCTCGCACTTCCTGACCTCATAAGAACAAAAAAATACAAACGATGTTGTTTGTCCTTTCGTCTGTTAGTCCGTATGTTATTGATCAAGAGTTCAAACGATTTCATATAGAAATTTCTGGTATTTAGGGAGACTCGACCCTAAAGTTGACCCAGAAACAGGCTGTTTTTCTTTTCTTAATCCAGAAAAAAAGATTTTTTCAGTTATATCCTAATCCTTACATCCTAATAAAGCCAAGTGTGCATATCTGAATTGGCCTGATCACCCCCAAACCATTAAATCTTGACCGGACGTGACTCCAGGAGTCCGAAAATACCCATCTCCGCCATCTCCAAAATGTTTGTGTGTCTGTCTGTCAGTGTGTTACCGCATCACGGCCAAACGGCTGAACCGATCCGGATGATATTTGGCATAGATATAGAGGGCACCTCAGGTTGGGACATAGGCTATATGAAAACTTCCCCCGCCTCCCCTATCTGGTACCTCCCATACGAATTTACCCCTTTTCTCGACATTTTTGACCTTTTGACCACTAAGATGAAGCGCTAGCGGGTTATGACGTATGATGGGAATGATAAGGATGGTGTCCTCTATAACTTTTGGGTATAGAGAAGTTGCCCCGACATCCCCTATTGGTACCTGTCATACAAATTTACACATTTTTCGGGCATTTTC
>CAKKOB020000152.1:67856-84669 GCA_918844115.2 Phlebotomus perniciosus | reverse complement strand
TTTTTTTTGTTATCAGTTACACCATTTCATCGTGTCTTGCGTGACTTCCAAAGCTCTTTTCCAACATCATCCATATCTCTCCATAGTAACATTGAAAACTGTGTATTGATTTCATTTTCACTTTTTTAAAATTGTATATAAAAATTACTAAGAATACATTTTATTTGTAATTCTACTTTTATCTCTCCTGTCAATCTTCTTAAATAGATTTTTTCTTAATTCTTTTTCTCACCGGAAATTATCAGTGTTTCCATTTTTTATTCTTTTTTTTCGAAAGTTTTGTAACATTTTTGAGGTAATTAACAAATTTACGATTCTGCTTTTTAATCTTAAAATTTTTCAGTTTTTTATTTCTCAAATTCTCACTTTATTTTATTTAGTCACTTGAAATTTATCCTTCGGTTGCGCCGCCAACATTTATTATTGTTAAACATAATAAAAAGTTTATTCCTATTTTCCTAAAGATCCTCTTCTCTATGTAACACTTTTAATTTGAAAATCTGTGACTTGTTTTTTTTTTAGTATTGTGGCAAAATTGTATTTTACATATTTTTTTTCTTAGTTTGTTGCTCTATCTAAACATCTTTCACTACATCTTCTGCATTTTTTTCTTGCTATGTAAGAATCTTTTTTATTATTTTCTTTATCTTTTGTGGTAAAAAGCTCGCGACATTTTGCATTCCTATTCAAACTTGTTAGTTGTGCCAGCCAGAAGAAAAGAATGAAAAGGCATTTAAAAAAATATCTAAAGCAAACATTCATTATCACACTGACTATTTTTTAAGAGAAAAAAAAATATCTAAATGGAGAAAACTTTAACTTATTTTGAAGTAATATAGAGCGTGTAGTGACGAATTTTTGAATGGAAAACTTGTCTTTTTATACAAAAGTTAATAAATATTTTTTTAGGATTTTTTATTGCGACGTTTTTCAAACTATTTTTCCCTTTTTTTTAAACATTGAGTTTCATTTTTGCAACATTTCTGCAATTTCAGCTCAAATTTTGAGAGAAAAAACGTCACACTGAATGATCCATAATTAAAAACTGACTATTGTATTTCTTATAAAAGGGTAACCTTTGTGGATGGTATCGAATGATTGTCTTTAAGAATACCGCTTAATCTTGATCGCCAAGAAAGTCAAGACCAAATAAAAGACTTTAAACTATTTCTATATTCTTTTTCTTTTCAACTAAACTTTATGTTTTATATCAGTTTGATTTTGATTTTTTATTTTTTTGCAAGAATTACATTTTTTTATTTTTTTTTATTTTCTGAGTTATTTTTATCTGAAAGTCAAGCTTTATTGCATCAACAGGACAAGAAAAAAACCATTACATTAAGTTTACGTAACATTTAGGCAAAATTTAAATGATAAATCAAAAGTTATTAATGAAAATCAAAATGAAAACCAAAAAAATTTAATTTATTTTCTATTGTGCAAAGTGACTTGTTTCAGTAATGAAATTTTTTATTGAAAACTGCAGATTTATTTTTTGCATTTTCCTCTTAAACACAATAATAAGTCTAATATGAAATGATGAGTTTTTTTTCTTACAATTGCATTGGTGTCAAAAACGATTCGATTAGCGTGAATAATCCAATATTACCACCCCTTGAAGGTCTCTGAAATAGCAGTTTGAACTTGAATTTATAACTTGAATATTTCTCAAAAAAGAAAAAAACTTCTAAATATGGTTCTAATGCAAAAAGGAAACTATTTTTTCTATATTTTTTTGTATATGCAGATTGTTCAGATAGAAGGAAATAGATGTAAAATGGGAACATTGAAAAACTAGTTGGGCGACCATAAAATCTTATACAAGTTATCAAAAAATTCCTAAAAAGCAACATGAAAAAACAAAATGATAGTTAATTAAATTTAAATTCAATGGAACGTTTTTAAGCGAAAAATTAGTTAATTTATTATTTTTAAACATTTTTTTGTAAATGGAAAATGAAAATATGTGCAAAATTAGAAGAAGATTCTTCAAATAATGGATTTTATCGTCACCCAAAACCAGTTTAAAATCCTAGAATTCTAAACGTTTTTTTAACTCTTTTCTTAAGTCTCTTATTTTTGAAAAATTGACACAATGAATATTATAGAGTCGCCTACATATAAATTATCTCAATTTCGCATGCATATTTAAATGTTTTGCGTAGAAAATTTTAAAAGTTTTTTCTTCTAAGCAATTCTCATTAAATTTTAAGACCTTTAAGACTGTTCTTTACGTTTTTTACTATTGAAGATGTATTTTTTATCAATCTACACCACATTATTACAATGTTTTTTTTTTGTTTGTTATAAATTTGTTGAAATCGTTGGCTTTATTGGGCACTGTATTCGCTGCCATCTTTTGATTCTAATGACCGATATTCATCCGAATCTTCTTGGTCGGACATCAAATGGACAAGAAAGGGACTTGACACCTGCACATGTGCGATGAGTCACACACAGTAGAAATGAAAATTCTATTATTCATCCTATTTATTTTTTTTTTCATTAAAAATTCAACTATGCGATAGAATATCCCATTTCACAAATGCTTCAAAAAAAGAAATTTTACGTATGCATGCGACTTTCAACATAATTTTGATTCCACGAGACTTCATGAAAGAAAATGTCAGAAAAGCTTGTTGAAAATGTTAAGCAAATTGAGAGAAAAGTTCATAATGCAGGCAATATATAAATTGAATCTTTATTAGTGGAAAAAATTACCTACTAATGTTCCAGTTTAGCGAGTCAAATTGTAATATTGTTAATTAATTTTCAAGATTAAATAGGGTTGATAGGATTTATAGGACGTCATTACTAAGTAAGCCCCGCCCACATTAATTTTTGTGAAATGCCCAGGCTCAAATATGCATTGAAGTATAGATACATGAAAAATTTTTATTGTTGTTTTTTCAGAAAGTTTTTAATCTCTACCTTCACTAGGACGCAACATCACGCCCATTCAATTTTCCAATCATTTACATCGTCGGTTTGGATTGAGATTAATCTTAATTTTGTCGATGTAAACAGCAAGTTCAATCCCTCTTCCTGGATGAATTTGAACTGGATTCAATCCATCTTACTTGTCCCATTTCCGGAGAGTGAAAAGGAATTCGGATTGGCGTTTGATGATAAATCCGTTTAATCTAACCTCAAAAATAAGTTTGTGACACATTTCTGCACAGAATTACTAATTTTCTTATAAAAAACTTAGCTAGAAGTTAAGAAGAATATTTAAAAATATTCTTCTAGAAGAATATTTTTTCTCTTCCCACTAAAATAGTAATCCAATCTCTGATGTAAAACGGCAAGATTAGATTCGAATTTTGGGACAATCCAATCTCTATCTATAATGCGATGATGTAAAAGGCCTCGTGGCAAGATTGAGATTGAATTGTCCCAAAATCCGAATCTAATCTTATCTTTTAAATTAGAGATTTACAATTTGAATGGGAAGATGTTTTTTAAGGTTACAAACATTGTTCTCACCTTAGTTGAGATTTTCAATTAATATTCAGTATTTCTGAGTAAAAATATTGGCAATAAGTACCAGAAACTAAGTTTTCATAAAAAGAATCAGATTTGTCATAGCATTTTCCATCAAAATAAGTATAAATTGAGGTTTAATTAGTCATCAAAAGCAACTCCGAATTCACTTTCGCACGCTCCGAAAATTTTTGGGATAAAGTGGGACAGATTAAACCCAATCCAATACTATCCAGCAAGCGGGATTGGGATTGCTGTTTACATCGACAAAATCAAGATTAATCTCAATCTAATTCAACAATGTAAATAGCCTCATTTGCCAAAATAACTGGTTAAGCAAAGGCTCTTGCTAAGCACAGGTCTGTCGAGGCCCTAAGAAAACATTATTTCTCGAACTCTAGACCAATTTTCTAAAAGGCGGCATCAAAGGATTTTGCATTTCGATCTTTCTTTTATCAAACTCGAGGAAATAATATTAGAATTATGGAGTTCTAATGTTAGAGGATTTCTTGTTATATGTAGGTAGTAAAATTCAGAATATTGAATAAAAAACTGATAAAAAAGAGCTTTTCCGTAAAAATGAGGGCAGTGCTTGCTCAATAGGACACGCCTTATCATTTTTTCTAATATGAAAAATTATAATTTGACATGCTAAACTGGAATAAACCCCTAACAATTCAATTCAAGTTTATGCTTGTAATTTACTCAGTAGGTATTTTGCTAAATTTTGAGATTCTGAAATTTCTTGTGTTGTTTTTTCCTTTCGCCATTTTGGAAGTCTAATAAATCCCAAACATAAACTATTTCCTCCATGAAATAAATAAAACAAAAAAGAGTGATTGCAGAGCTATGACCAAACCAACTAATACTAATTCTTATGCCTTCATATAAGTTAAAAATTTTGTATCTAATGCGGATGTAATGCAAGAAACAAGCAGAGCAAAAGCCATAATTTAGAGTTACAAGCTACATTCTGCTTTCCTCCAATACCATTATGACCATTAAGATAAGTTTCCTATCAGATTATTAAATTTTACATTATGTGTATTAATTATGAATTAACATCTTCTGCAAACTGAATCAATGAGGCACGAAGGAGACAGTATTAAATGGATGATGCCTCTCTCTCTCTATCATTATTAAATTACTTGTTTTTCCCCCTTTCCTTTTTTCACCACACGAAGCATAGCAAATTTTTTTCATGAAGGTGAAAAAAGAGCGTTACATTCGAAAATGTTGATGATCACACTGAATGCCAAAATGAACTCCTACCTCGTTGGCGTTCTCCACAGCTGCCTCATCCTCCTCGCTGACACTGATGTAGCGCGAACGCTGATCAGTCAGAGACACTGGTTCATCCTCCTCCGTCACACTGACATTCCTCTCCTTATAGACACTCTTCTGCTGCGCATCGACACCTGAGTCCACCATGTCCTTGGATGAGCTCACATCTTCAATGAGAGTATCGAGACATTCAGTTTGGGCAAATGAATCCATCAGATGAACGGACACTGTTGGAGCAATCACAGAGCCACTTGGTAATTCTGTGCTCGTTGATCGACTCACAGAAACACTTCCGGATTGAGATACTATTGAAAAATCGAAAGTAATAATCAGTTTTGGTGATATCCTATGGTTAGAATGTAAGACAGACTTACAATCAAGTTTTCGAGCTGCACGTGATAAGTCTGGTAATGGAGAAGAGGATCTCGGTTCCACTTTGACACGATAAAATTTCGTTCCCTTGCTTACTTTGTATCTATTTTCATCCTGAAAAAAAGATTTATTGCAAATTTAAGATAATTAATTGTTCAAAAATTGAAATTATTCAATCAAAAACCAAGTATTTGTTAATTTAACTAGCATTTAGTGGACGGAAGGCATTTAAATTTAATTGCACTGTTGGTAAATTTACCAAACTTCTTGTGACTTTGCTAAACAAAAGGCAAATCGAACAAAAAGGCCATGGAATTCAATAAAATATTTGTTAAATTGACTAAACTTCTAAAAATAGAACTGTTAAATTGACAAAAAACTTCGTTATCTGAAAATTTATTCATAATTGAAAAATCCGATATGTATTAAATACTTTGATTTTGATAGAGGAACAATTTTAAATGCCTTTACCTTTCTCGCCACACAAAATTCCTTTTCGATCACTTTTGCTATCACATGAGATGGACTCTCATTGGCCACAGGACGATGAAGTTTGAGAGTGTTGTAACTTTCCGCGTGCAAGAAGTAGAGAAGAGAGGCATCCTGTTTTGAAAACAACCACACATTAAAATTCATAAAGCATAATGGAAAAAGAGAAAAAAAAAATTGATAAATCACCTGAACAATAATATATTGATCGTGAGCGCTGTTCCAAACAACCAACACCAAGTCACCCTTTGAACAAGTGGACACGCTTATCAATCCTTTGGCCATACTAGAGGACATCTTGGACCTGGCTCCGCTCCTTGTCATCTGCTCAGGACTCACAGCTGTGCTGTCAGGAGTTATTCTGTGAATAATAAAGCGAAAACTATTATAATTAATCCATTCTTTTTTAAAAAATGAATCCACTCTTACACTTTAAGCGCTGCAAAGGAAGACTCCATTTCCATTCGTTTTGATTTCTCCATCTCCAACTCTTGCTCCAAGCGTGTCTTGTCCTTCTGCAGGAAATCCATCTTCTCCTTGAGGGTGCAAACACTGTTGGTATCATTGGGATCTGGCTCAGTGAGATTTTGAATAGTTTCCTGGAATCTATTGATATCCTTGAGAAGTTGATCCTCTCTTTGGCGCATCATTTCCAACTGATTATCCTTATCCTCCAGGATACGCTTATACAAATCGTGCGCCTTTGACGGAGACTTGGGGGAGCCACTCAAGAACAATTGACCCATTCCACTTCGACTCTCCCATCGAGATCTCTCACGAATCGGCAAGCCCCGTTCAGTCACATCATCCCTTGTATGTTGAAACACAGCCTCATGTCCTGACATTTCCAGCAGATCCGGTCGCTCAATCTTCTCCAAACTCGTATCCGATGGCGATCTCTCAATGCTCGTCATCAACTTATATCGCGATCTCAGAGATTCCAGCTCCGACTTGTGATCCCTCGTTAATTTATCCGTTAGCTCCTTTATCAGTTTCTCCTTCTCCTCATTCACTTTCGCCTCGCGCGCCTGATAATCCACCGTGGCATCCATCAGACTCTTCACCTTGCCATTCAACTCCTCCATGAGAGTCTCGTACTTCTTGATCGTCACCATATGCTCATCCTCAAGTGTCTTCCTCTCACTCTGCAACGTCATAATCATCTCATTGCTCGTATCGAGAGTCTTCTTCAAGTCATTCAACTCCAATTCATGATCAACCGTGCGCTTTATGAGCTCTTGCTGTTGATTACTACTCTCCGATTTAATCATATCCCACGCAACATTGAGTGTCATCAATTGAGTGTGTAAATCATTTTGACCACTCTCGGACTCATTTCTTATGACTTTGACTTGATCTCTCAGCATCTGAATTGCTGAATTGGACTGAGTATAAAGCTCCTTCAGGATGCCCTTCAAGTGTTCCACTTCACACCTGGTTGTTCCCAAATTCTCCTGAAACGAAGTATCAAGAGAGCTCTCGTTGGTTTCATATACTAAATTTAGATATAATTTTTCTCTATATGAATGATTATGCAAAAAAATTGATAAGGAAAAATGAGAAAATAATGTGCTTAGGAGGAGAGCTTTTAGGGAGAATAAGTTGAGATGCTGCGTATGCTTTCAACAGCAATATCGGAGAGAGCATTTCATTCAATTACCTATTCAATTTGATTCTTATGTCTGGGCCACCAACACGTAAAAGCAATTTTCATTGAAATTTGCAATTTCTATATAGGTAACTAAAATCAATTTTAGACGCATACGTCACACTTCATTTTTAAGAAGCACAGCGCTGCATAGCAATGCAAGGATGATACTTCACAAAAAAGGCAAAAAAGAAAATAAAATCAATGATTATTTGTATTCAATTCGTCCGTTTTAGAGAAGAATCTGTCAAATACGTCCTAATTTTCTTTTAATTATAAATATGATATTTGAATGACGGTATAACTAATATGTTTTTCATGAGGACATTTCAATTTACTGTTTTAAATTAGATTATTTATTGCCTCGCATACCTGAATTATTCATTAAAATTATTGAAATAGTTTTTATAATAAGCATTTAACCAAATATAAACCTAACTGGCATGATTCAAGCTATTTTTCTGTAACGTTTCTACGAAAGACTATCTGTTTACTTGCTTGTCTATTTACCAGCAAGATAACAGTTAAAGGCAAATAGTAAAAGATTTACATTGGCATAAGTGATTATTAGCAAGTTTTTACCTATTTTCGCTATTTTCCATAAATAAATAAAAGTCAAATTTACAGTACAGATAAATGATTCTTGGCAAACTTCTTGTGCATAAAATCTACAATAAAATTGATAAAAAAAACTTGTAAAGCCTAAAAAACATAAACAAAGGGAATAATGGCCTACAAAACAAAATTATCTTGTGATAGAATGCTGAATGATATTTTTTTTTGTCACAAAGAAGGTAAGGAGAAAAAAACTAATGACAGCATTACGATCAAAGAGTCATTGAAATACTATTCGGTGTAAACAAAAAAATCAATTTCTAATGACTCTTGAGGGGTTGGTTTTGTAAAACAAAATTTCGGACTTGCAGTGTAGGTAACACAGTTAAAGTACCTGAAGTAATTTGATAACAGTATCACAATTATGATGCTCCACATCCAATTTCCCCTTGTCATCATCCGGGGTGATGATAGTGGGCTGTATTCCATCAACACGATCACTACTCAAGCTCGATGGTAGAGATTCGTCAATGTAAAATTCAGAATTAATGAATTCACTATCGAATGTTGATTGAAAATTGCCATGTTGATTGTTACTAACGGACGCGTGGCCCAAACATTTTTCATTGTTTCCACTATCGGCCGAATCATCTGGACTCTGAGATGATGCTGATTGGCCATCTGAATCATGGGATGGTGATGTTATTTCGGGAATTGAGGGCAATGTTGAACCCGTGGAAAAGGTGAGGGAATTATTGCTGTCGAGACTTTTCATTGAACTCAACACGCCGAGCTTGTTGAGACGGGGATTTTTCTTTGATGGAATGGACAGTGAGGACTAATAGATGGGTTAATGAGAGATATTTTTGTGCGGTTAGTAACCCCGAAGAGTACAAAAAAATGAAGAGAAAAAAAAATCTCATACTTTTGTTTTTTTGAGCATCATTCATAACTCACCTCTGTTAGTGTCTCAATTGTTTGCGTTACCACCACCTCAGTCGATGTGCTGATGCTACACATTTCTGGCTTAGAAAGTGATGTCATAACTGGAGCTTGAGATGTTTGCGTCGACGTTGCAAGAGTTGTGTATGTCTGAAGACTGCCCGTTGTTGATATTCGACGCCGATCGATGGGACTCTGGCCAACTTTCTCAAATTCCTCCGTGTCAGTTTCACTCTCAAATCCCCTGGAATTGCCCAAAAAAATTACCCAAGACTGATTAGGAAAAATTATTGCCTTATTATCCAATAATATAAGATCATGATTGATTTACAAAAATGTTAAATCAACGAAACATTAGTTGATTCATTTTAAAATTTATCAATTTAACATATTATAATAAAAAATACTTTACTTTCTTTTCAATAAACAAGATTTTCAACCAACCTCTCATAATCCTTCAGATGTGAATGCATATCGACAATCTTGGGCAGATCACTCGTTCCCACCGCCATACTTCGACTCGTTGCCGCACTTGAGGAGACTTTAGCATCGTTATCGCTCTTCTCCTTGGTTTTACCTCCAGATCTCGATGAAAAAAATTCTATCACAGCACTCAAATCTGGAAGTTCGATTTTTGATCCAATGTCAGGCAAACGAACGGACAATTCATTGATATCTGCAAATAATAGAAATAATTGGATTATTAAATCATGCAAAACTACAATGAAAACTGTTTAATTTACCATTCTTTGTTAAACTCGGTAGACTAGAATCAAACATTGCGGGTGCTTCAGTTGCATACGACGGCGGCATATCATCCATTCCGGGAAAGAGTGTACTCAAGAAGTGTCCCTCGAACATCGACCAAAACTCCTGTCGACGCATCACTTCTTCATTGTAGATAGTCATGAGATGACACGCTAAATCGGAAGCCCACTACAAAATAAATCATGTTGACATTAACTAACATGTTTGCCAAATGTTGCCGCAAAAGACTTTTCTTACCAATAAAAAAGCACTGGAGAAGTTTCTGCGTCTCACCACTTCAGTCACAGCTGTAACATATACACTGGGAGCTTGATGGATTTGCTCAATAATCCCCATGTGTTTCTGAAGTCTTCGGCAGTTGCGGTGAATGAAAAGTAATTTGCTATCTATCTCATACATTCGATTCTCTATGTAAATAATAAATCTGCAAAGAAAAATACAATTAAATTTGCGAAAAACTTCTCCTAAACTCTCTTTTTACTCACTTAAGTCTTTGCAGTAAATTGTGTCCGAGTTCCGCTTTTGCCCGTGATATTCTCGATCTTATATCTCGCAGTTGCTTATGATTCTTCCTCATCACAATCAATTGATTCTTATGTGAAACACACAGATCCGGCAAAATTGACGTATCACCCAAATTATTGGCTCTCGTCTGATTCTGCTGGAATGCCTGAGCCAATTCACTTTGCTCCTTCACAATATTCTTCACGTCAAACATCAATTTCTCCAGTCCACTCAGTCGATCCTCCAACCCTTTGATGAGCTTCATGTCCTCCTTCTGGGCCGCCTCAATGGCATTCTTCACCTCAGCTTTCAAATTCATCATCTCCTTCTCGTCAAACTGCTCCAAACTCTTTATACACTCCGCCGCCATTTTTCTCAGTGAAATCTGATTCTCCTGTGCTGATATCCATTGCAACAGTGTCATCGCCTTCTCATCCACCCTCTCGTCAACCTCTTCAACCCTCTCCCTGTCTGATGATCCCGCCTTAGACACTTCCGGTGTAGCCTCACGTGATTTTGTACTTGAATCAGAAGCGACATCCAATTTTTCACTTCCCTTCTGAAATGAGTCGTTCTCGTAAAATTCATCAAAGGCATGAAAAGGCTTTTCTGCGTTCTGGATCAACGCTGGAAGAATCGGAATACTCGACAGTTTGTCCAAGTCTTCATTGAAACTGCAAGAAGAAGAAATATTTTACGACATTTGAAGATAAATATCTCAACGTGACAAACACTCACTGCGACAAACACTCCAAGTATTCCGTACGTCTCTCGAGGACTTCATTGAAAACATTCTGGAAGTCATTGCATCGCTTCTTGAACTCCTCCGTGAGATCCTCCATGTTAGCCACAACAGCCGCCCATCCTTGTTGCTGCAAATGTTGCTCATGCACGAGCTTCTCGCACGTTCGCGTCTCCTCTCTGCCCAATTCATAGATCTGTTGAGCCAATTGTGCTCTCTTCACCACCGTATTGTAATTTGCCGGCAGACTTAAGCAACGTTCCACCTGATCCTTCAAGTCCGTGTCTAAAATAGTATAAATTTTAACGATAAAATCTTATTCACAAAGGAGGAAAAAAAATTTGTGAATAAATTAAAGTATAAAATCTGAAATTTAAATATTTCCACAGCAAATTTTTCAGCCTTTGTGAATGAGACATAATTCTCTAAGTACTTGACAATCTTATCAGAAAATTATAATAGAATATCTCTCTTTTGCGTACTTTCAAGCAGGATTTAATTGTCATAACCTCGACAATATGACTGTTTTCCTCTTTATTTTGTCTATCATCACAAAAGCAACAAAAAAAAACGTGTTATCATGGGCTGTGCGAAAAAAGTACCCAAAAATTAGGTCACTCTCATTGAAGATCTCCAACGTACGATAATAAACATGTTCTTATCACAATTATTACGCGTGCGAAATATTCTCCTGATTTTCTCAGTGCGTAGGAGAACGCACTATTTTTTCTTCTAACGTAATTATTTTAAGTAAAAACAACAAATCTCTGTCGCAATTTATGTAAATCAATAAGTTAAACGAACTTAAAATTCAGAAGGTCACTTTTCTGCAGACACAATGACTCACTTTTCAATAACAACGTTCTTATTCTTATCGTGAAAAATTATTAATTCTACTAATCCATTGTGTCTGATCGAATGTATGCAATAATATGCAAACATTCATTTGAAAGTTAAGTCAAAATGTAAAAAAAAAAAAACTGTAATTAATGGATGGAAGAAAAGAAACTTACCGGGCTCTATACTTGGCCATGGTTGGGGTGGATTTTTTGATTCTATTATATTTGTGTTAAACATAAAAATGGGGTTTGTATCAGTTCCACCCAAATAGCTGCAAATCCGATTCTGAGGTTGAAGCATTTCACCACCACTGATCAACAACACCTGACTTGCAGCTGGTATGTGATAATGTGTTTCAATCATTTCCTTCAGATATTGCACACTGAAAGTAAATTACAAGAAAATACAGAGGAGAAAAATATAATAAATTTCATATTCAGCAATCTCTTATGTAGAAATTTCATTGAAAGGAAAAAAAATTGTCCATCCATTCACAATGTAAAGGCGTAAAGATATAAATGTTAATGCAAACATAATTTTTCATTCATTCTTTCTCAACATATTCACACAATTTGTTCTTATCCCTCACCCAAAAAAAATAATATCGTTTAAGCAACTTCACGTCAAGATATCTTTGACTCATCAAGCCTTTAACTGCGTTGAGATAAAATGTTCGGAAAATTGATTTCAAAATATCCCCATCCCCCCTTTCAAATCATTCATTTATTATCTCTCCGGTAATTTTTTTGCTAGAAAGAAAATAATAATCTTGTCACACAGTACGACACACACACGCAGCAAAATATTTCCGTGAACACTGTTTTCTACATTCAATAAAAAAAAATTTGACGCAAAATCAGCTGAGTTCATCGTTACATGAGAGTGTGCCAAGGAGAATGAGTAAAAAGACGGAAAGAAAAATACGCGATATGTGTCGGAGTATTTAAGGCGACTCACACGAATGATCCACCAGAGAGATTCCATTTGTGTGAATTTCACTCAATTTTATCGCATGATGATTAACCTATGTTTATTTCATCAGCCACTGTGATATTTATTTTGACAAAGACACGTTTTGATGGTCAAACGCGAGCTGATTAAGTAAAATTGACATTTCTCATCATTTTATACTCTTGTTTGAAATTATATTTTAGAAATGGAATATTAGAAAATTGGGTGAAAGCTTTTAGAATTGATGTTTAACTAAGCAATTGCTCTCGCTCTCTCTACGTTATTCAACACTCACGAACCATAGAAATATAATAAGAAAGCATCACAAGAAGTAGGATGGAATATTTTTATCAAAAAGCTCTCTCTACGCAAATAAAGTATAAACCGTGTTGGTTGGCAAACAAACGACTGTTTCCTGAGGTTATTCACATTTAATATCTAATCCTCAATGCGTGACACATAAAGGTTTTAGAAAAAAAAGTTTATCTCTAAATTTATCTTTGTGATAATGTCAGTCAGATATACAAATAAAGCTCTTTTTAGCCCCTCTTGTAACTACTTATAATAATGAATATTTGATTTTTTATTAGAGTTTAAAACCGCAAATTTAATTTATATTGTCGCCATTTACTTATAGTCAATAAAAATACAATAAATCTGCAATGTGTAATTTCATGGGAATATATAGAGAGAAAGAGGCAATTGAAATTTAAACATATTTCACTCTCATTGTCTCATATGGCTGGTAATAAATCGTTAAACGAGAAAACTTCTAATTAAACACTTCTTTACATGCTTCTCAGCATTTTAAATACATAAAGCATTTTCTCAATAGAGAAAAAAAAATATTTGTGAAATTTATATGATTACACACACGAGCAAAATTAAACTTTATGCTAACCTTGGCAATTACACAAACATAACTACAGCTTCTAACTTGTGTGAGTTTTATGTGATGTTAGGCTTATTTGCAAACGAAACTTTAATAGTCTCCCCGCGCGTCCACTCAATTTCAGTACGTTTAAATGGATTTTTATTGTCGAATATCAACTTCAAGAGATTTTTATCGTAAAACATTTACCAAATCAAACTATTAAATAAAGCAGAAGTCAAAGGGCCCATTATAAAGTTTAAAATAGATATAAAAAAAGATATTTTTACTCACTTTTCTAGCGCTACACCCATATCGAATGTGATCATTCGACCAGTATCCACGTGGAAAACGTACAGCATTTTCACTGCTTCTCAATTCCTCCCAAGTAGTGACACTTTGTCTCTCTTTTTCTTTCCTATCACACTTTCAATGAATGTGGAAATTTATCAATTTCCTCGTTTGGTAAATTGCGTTTGATTTCTCTCTTTTTCTTTTTGCACTGTTTCTCCCTCTCTCTCTCTCTCTCTTCAAACTAATGCAAAATTATGACAGTGATAAATTTCACCTTCTTTTCATCTAATCAAGAACAAAAAAATTCGCTTCCTCGCAGTCTTTTCTTGTTGTTGTAGTCAACTTAACGCTTTTTGTAATCTCCACGTGTGATCCAAAAACTCGTTCCAACTCGCTAGCATGCTCCAAGTGCTACTGACGACGCGGAAAGGGACAAACTCTTTACATTGCCTTATCATCCAACACTAATCTCTCAGCTGGTGATAAAACATAAAGAAGAATATCTGTTCACTGCTCTGTGAGTCGTCCAAATCCAATATGGATATTTTATTATTAGAATTTGCTATCATTTATCTTCTTTCTTTGCCCACACGGCTGCAATTATTTCTCTCCGTCTCTCTCTCTTGGGGTAATTCAACAATTGAATTTGTTTCACCTGAAAAGGCAAAAAAGAAATACAATTTGATAAGCTGAAAGAGTTTCTAATTGAACGTCTTCTTCCTTCATGTTCAAGCACTCAAAAAACCTGATATTATCTCACTCAGAACATCACAATCTGATCATCTTGTCCTGAGTTCTTTCATCGTGCGAGCTCTCATAACAAAATCTTGCGAAATACCCACAAATTTTTCTATAACTTCAAATGTGATAGTGCGATGATTACAGCGTGAATCGCCATACAAACACTTGCGTAAGTAAATAAAACATTTTAAAACATACGTATTACCGGCCTTGAATTTATTTTCTGGTGTCTAAATTCAAAATAGTATGTAACACCCAGGTAAATATTTTTTTGTCTTTGCAGCAGATTATGTATTGGATTGGATCTGAAGATACAACACATTTTTTTCCACATAAAGAACTTAATTTTCGATACATACGGGCTTGTCAAAGTAAAATAAAGGAAAGACTTTATCTATCACTCAATTTTCTATTATGTAAAATACTTCTCATTTAAGAAGTACATAACATGAGGTGGTTCTGTATAATAAATAAAATCCTTAGAATAAATTTCGTTCCACTTAAATTTCATTTTTTTTCATACACGTCTTATATAAACAAGTATTCTAACGTCAGAATAAAAGCAGTCAAACTACCAATTTGCGAACAATTTGCTGGTCATAGAACCTTTCACATAGGATTCTCAATGACAAGCGTTCATCGACATCAAAAGGCTTCACACAAAAAAATTTCATGTGTCAGAAGATAAATAAAATAAAAAATTGAATTACTCATCTTTCCAATTCATTTCTTATTATAGGATAGGCCAATTATCAGGTACAATAGATATAAAAAAAAACTATTTATCTATTCCATATGAAAATTTAGAATTCTAGTAGGTATATTTATCATTATATAAGTCTGTGACATAAGTAAAGTGTTTTAGATGTCTCTCTTGTCCCTTTTCTTTACCTGATTCACCCAAGCAGAAAATACAGGATAGAGAGTTAGAAGGATTTTAGCTGTCTAACGTACAACCTCCCGTCTTTTTCCAGGAAAAAGTTTTGTGATAACAATACATTTCTTTTGTGTGTTCTTCTGCCATGGAGAATGAGACATGCACGTCCGTCTGTGCAGATATCATAAAAAGTATCACAAAAAGTAATTGCTTTTTGCATATACAAAGAAATATATACAAATATATGCTTTTTTACTTGATTTTTTTTTCTTGCATTTGGAGAAAGAAACGAGATGAAGATAATTTCTCATGTTAGGAAAAACCTCATAACAATCTTAAAAAAATGCCTTTTTGCTCACAAAGGTTATTTGATTTCGAGGAGCTTTCAAAATACAATCAACTCGTTGAATTAAAATACGTAAATATGATAATTAAAACACTCTGTCAAGGTGAAGTTTTCTACCAAATTCGCATGTTAAAAAAATTCTGTTCTTGATTCGCAAACATTTTTTTTCACGATAGGTCATTTATTTTAAATTCCAATAGAAAAGCTCATGGCAAAAAAAACCTACACAGACAGCTGATATTATCTAATTACAAAAAATTTAGTGCAGATACGTAAATCGTCTCGAAAGTTATATAAGCTAAAAAAATTTCCCATATTCAGACTAAAAGTAGGTAATTTAATCACTTTTTTTCTCAACTGTGGATATCTCCGATGTTTCCTATTCGATTTTAATTTTGCTAAATAAATTTAGAAACATTTGTTTGAAAGCTTTACCCGTCGCAATGCATTTTCTGAGATCAACCATGCAAAAAATAGCAAATTTATTGCGGAACACCAGAGCTATTCCACCATGTTATGTATGTTTTAGGGGTTTTAGTTCTTTAAACAATCTTTGTTTTCACACTTTATATGCTCTCATCTAGAACTACTACTTCTGACATGGCCCTGAAGAAATCTTTACTAAAGTATCAAAAGTGGAGGAAATTGTTGACAGCGGGAGAGAATGACGAGGTAAATATTTGCCCAATTTCAATATAATTACCATAAAATGATAAGGATACAATTTATTGATATATTTATATTTATCTTTGACGGATAAAAGGGGCAATTTTGACCACCTTTGTGGTGTTTTTTGTTGAATAAACTTTCTAAGGCTATACTTACTTAGACTAGAAAGAAAAGCTTAGAATATTTTGAAAGAATGAATATTTTTTTTTATTAATCTTTATCTTTTTAATTTTATATGTGAAAAACGGTTTCGTTAAATATTGAAAGCCTGTTTAAAGTTTAAATCTGAAAAAAATCACTTACAAATTCAATTTTGGCTGAAATTATGTAAAAATCGAGTTTTCCGGAAAATTTATGAATTTATTAATTTTCCTTTTTCGGCAAATTATTATTAAAAGTTGGCCTATTCCAATGCAATTTTGAGCCAAATCAAAGCA
>CAKKOB020000152.1:33716-67756 GCA_918844115.2 Phlebotomus perniciosus | reverse complement strand
AGAAATCTGAAGAATGATGTGCGAAAGTGATTTCGCAATGGTTGGAAAACCAAAAAATCAAAATTTGAAACTATTAATGAATTGTTCTATTAGACATGCCGTAATCCTAAAACTTTTAAAGAAATTAACTAGTATTATAGTTTCCAAAAGTTTGTAAAAATTGTAAAGCTTTTGGATAATTTTAAGGCTTCAACAATTTTAGAGCTTTTAAATGTATACTATCGTCAATTCTGTACAAATTTAGGTATTTCTTTAGTTGAAATTTTAGAGCTTTTTCCCTAAGCTGTTTTACAAAGTTTGAGCTTTCTTTGTTAGAATGTTAGCTCTTTAATCTCTTTTTAAACTTGAATACCCAATTCGTCTGATCTTTCTTTTGATGGAATTTTTGAGATGTTTCCCAGGTTTTCCAAAGACTTTCTTAGAAGGAGTTTGTATAGAAACTAAAATTCATGAGATAAAAGCTTTTCAAAGCTTCCGAAAAATTGTGTATTTACTCGTTTTTAAAAGGGAAATATCCCTCAGCTTTTATACGATTTCCCAGAATCTTGTGGTCCTCAAAGGGTTAAAAACTTAACGAAATCAACAAACCTCGGTTACATCAAAATCTATCGGGCTGTAGGGACATTTTTGAGAAGTTCTCTTAAAACGAATTTTTCATAAATAAACATCTTTAGATAAACATACCTACATATGGTCAGGTAAAAAAACGTAAGCGAACATAGTATAATAATTTCTTGGAAAATACTACAAAAGTTTCCTTCAGGTATCAAACAAAATTTACCCATTTTTGAATACAATTTGTTGTCAAAACGGCAACAAAGGAATATTTTGCTTGTGCAAAACATTCCATAAACTCGTTCACAATATCAATGTATTCTTGTAATCACAGCTGATTTTTTTGTCGAACAAACTCTGTTTACTAAACATCTTACACAGATTCATTGATACACCTTCTTGAGAACAAACCCGGAAGATCTTTTTTTTTATTTGAGTGGGAAAATTCGACCGAGTGTTCGACAGAGAATCATTTGCCTTCTTTTCTTAATTTTTGAGTGTATTCTCTTTTTTTGCGAGAGGCCTATTAAATTTGGATAAAATTGCGGAAGTGAATTCTGAAGGCGCGCGTGTGTTTTTGCGCACTTTCTTGCAAACACAACTGTTCGTTCAACACAAACACAGGCAATCAATGGAAGAGGATGGGTTGGCGGTTCAGTGTGGGGGAGGCCAGTGCGATTGGGAAAACATATGAGAGGAAAATTTAAGTGTTTTGTATTAAATGAGAGGAGAATCTTCAATTATTGGGGATATGAAAGGAAGGAGGAGGGGGAAGAGAACGAGTTGTTTCGGGATGGCGATGCGATAGAAGACACAAAAATGTAAACAACTCGAGCCAGACGATGTCAAAGTACTCAAGAAATTCTATATGAATGTATTTTTTTGCAAAAATTCTGCGACACCCAGAGAAACCACATCGCAAAAAGGCGAGAAATTCTCATGGGGTTCTAACTGGTTTTTTTTTCTCCCGTGTGTTTATGAATCAACAAAATGCAACTCTTTCTCTCCCACCCTCCCTCTCTTTCGCGCTTGGGGGAAAAACAATGGGAGCCCGCAGAGAAAATGGACGCAATTTGTGCCCGTGTCGTCGCTGATGCCCCCGCAATGAGTTTCTCACTGAGACGGAGATATTTTCACGGCGGACGTGAAAAATAGTTTCGCCTTCGTGGAAGCACCCAGCGAAAAACACAAAGGAAAAGCCAATCGATAATCTCTCATATGGGGGGACGAGACTTCAACAATAAAAAAAGTCTCTCTCTCTCCTCAATTGCAGACATTTCGGTGCATTTTCCCTCAGTATATTTCCACTCACCGTCTATTTTTCGCCTTTCCACAGTGCATGGGGGCCCTCCGTGATCGCCATCAGCCAGTTAAATGGCAAAAATCTCAAGCATTATTCGTTGCGTAGTTTCATCGCAGTAGCAAAAAGTATCACAAAATTCCTTCTCAATCTGCCATTCAATTTTTCACCATTTTCCTCACACAAACACATCAACTGTGTGCCGAATTTCCACTGCACCACTCTTTCTCTACTTGTTATCTACAATATAAAATAAATACTATTACAATGAAAAACACTAAAACTGAATTTTCCTTCTATTTCCGTGTATTCCTTCAAAGTGTCTTTCTTGTCTGAGATTTTTCACTGAACTGAGGAGGAAGCTGTCAGCTGGCTCGTCGCGTGAAGTTGGCGACGCTTGGAGGGGAATAAAAAATGAAAACTGTTATACTCACCACCCAGATTGCTGTGTACTTCACAACGCAATTTAAAAAAAAATTAAATTTATAACAGGGTGGAAATGATTCATTTTCATAAATTTGAAAGAAATATAAAAATTAATAGAGAATATCCATGAATATCTCTACAAATATTGATTTGATATTGATTAATTGAATATCTGAGTTGGGAAATAGAAATATTCCAGAAATTGCTGAACTGTCTGAAATGAATAAAAATATTACTAACTATTTCTATGTCAATCCAGAGGGCGCTAGCATCAAACAATACAAATGCGCCAAATTGATCATTTTACGACTTTTATTTTTGTGCTTTCTGATCGATTTTTGCAAGTAAAGTTGTTATTGTTGGGACACAATCTTATTTAAAGATTCCTAGGCGCATCATTTAAGTTCTCACACAATTGAGAGAAGGAGTCAATAAGCCATTTACAATATCTTTCCGTTTTCTTTCGGAATACCGAAAGTTTTGGCGCCAAAATTAATTTTCTTTTGCTTAACCGCCAAAACCCATCCACCAACAGACTGTGAATTAACTAAAATCGTAAATCCAATCTTATTTTTAAAGATTGATCCATGAAAAAGTGGAGAATTAGTAAAAAAAAATTGCGAAAAATCTCAAAATTACTGCTGAGGGTTAAAAAATCAAGTTAAGCCATAAAATCAACAGTGAATTCTTTTGCTCTTCTTCCTGAGACCTAGCTGATTCGGAATCTATTCTTCAACAACAAAAAATGACGGTTCATTTTTCTGGTAAATTTATATTTATTTAATTATCTTTTAAACTCATAGTGTTGTTGTTTTTTGAAACATAAGGAGAATTTTTCCTCTAAACGGTTTTCTGAGAAGGACAAAAATTACTTTTAAATTTCTGTTCTATAATCATTATAATGCAAAAAAATCAAATTTTACCTTCATTTTTGCAAAAGGTTCTCCTCTCTATACAATTTTTCTTTCTCTATTTTCTGATCGGCACTTGTCCCTCATGTATTACGATAATTTTAGAACTTTCCGATTGGTTTTTTTTTATTACAATATGTGATAATATTCAGCAATTAGTTTATTATTAGAAAAAAAAACGTTAACATTAAAGAGAAAAAAAAGATGTTACATCTTAAGAATCAACAAAAAACTTAAAATATTTTACTTTTCTTTTACAATCGTTCACCACCTTTAATATTATCTGTTCTTCTGGCATATCTTTTAAATAACTTGGCATTTTCTTTTGCTTCTCCTAAACTTTATATTTGTGACAAAAGAGTTCGAATATACATTTTTATATTTAGAAAAAAAGTTTTTTTTCTATGTTCAAGATCAATAAGGTAATTGATTAATTTCTTTTTGGGTTTTACTTGTTTTTTCTTCATTTCAAATTTTATTTACTTTTTCTCTGTCAATTTGACTCTTCACATTACACACAAAAGTGTTGATAATGAAAGTTTTTCTTTTGGTTGGTATAATATATTAAAAGTGTGATATTTTTCGGTATTTTCATTTTGTTCATTTTTTTAAAGTGTAAAAAAGCCTAGTCGTCCTAATCAACTTTATTTACTTCTTCAATACTAAGGACATTTTATTTATTATTATTTCTCAGCAAGAGTTTCCTTCCTTCCGTTTCTCTGGTCAATTTAGGAGAGTTTAAGAGGGTCGCATAATAACAGTTTTAAAATAATAAACTCTGTGATAAACTGGGGTAAATCTTCTTGTAACAAAAAATGAGCATACATTGTACACTTTGTGCTTTAGAGATTGTTATCTATATCTTCAGAACTGATTTCTACTTTCTCCATTTTTTTACTCACTGCATTAAAAATTAGGGAAATATGTTGTTGTTTCATTTCACAATCAAATTTAATCGTAATTTGTGAAGTCTTTACAATATTATTTGATCTTTGTAAGTTATGATTTTTAGAGACATTCAAATAGTTTTAAAGTTTTAACAATTTTCATATAAATTTCTGAAGTAAAGGAAATTTGGCGAATCTCGTTACAAGAACTCTTGCATTCCAATAATTTATCCAAATAGAAAATGTTTTTTTCTCATCCAACGCTCTTTCCTTACTTCTTACTAAATTGATTATGCAGATAACGTTGATATAAATTTTAATTTAATTTGTTTTTAACAAAGATAGTTTTTTCTTTCTCTTCCTAATCATTATGGATAGTTGTTTAACAGTTAATTTATTTATTTAGAAAACTAAAACGAACTTCACTTTTGGCTAATTCATCCCTTCGTTTAACGCTTGAATTTTTTCTTTTAATTAAAGTGTCTTTTTAATTTGCACAATTGAAAAAAATATCTATGCATTGTAAATTATTTACTTATCTTTTCCTTCTTTTTTTTTGTTCCTTCACCAATTAAAACACATTTTTTTAGTGGCTATTCTATTGGACAGTATATTGTAATATCATTTCATCAGCCAGAAAGTGTATGAAACTCAAAAAATGCATCTAAACTACTAGATATTTTTTGTTTTCTATTTTTTTTCTTTAAATAAAACATAATTAACACCGCAGAGAATTTTTTTTATTGTTTCTCCGACAATATTAAGGGATATGAACTGAAATAACAATTGTTATTAAATCTAAAAAGAAAATAAATAAAGAGAAAACAATAATAAATTAAGATGAAAGATTTCCTATACGAAAATAATAAATAAAAATTCAACAATTTAAGTTACTTGGAAGGTATAGATAAAATATAGAAGTAAATATCAAAAATAAGGAAAATAAAAAAGAAAAACAACAAAAATATTTCCTCAACATGATTCCTTATGATTAAATATATCTTATATAGTGTTCTGGCAAATAAAAGAAACAAGAATAATATACCTAAGATAAATATTAGTTTTCACAATATCTATTTTTGCCATTTTTCAAATTTTTGTTCTTATTCTCCCTTAAAAGAGTTTTACAATTAGAGTAAAAATGTATTTTCTGTTTATGAGATTTTTTTCAATCAATCAAATTTTCTCAAAATCGCTCTCTAAATAGCTAAGCATTTTTTTATGATTACACATTTTTTATGTCCTATTACAAAAGTTGTATCATTTTTCTCATTTTTTTCTATAATTCGATTTTCTCATCCTAGTTATGACTTTAAGATCAACTCTCTTTTTTATATCTTGTGTAATATCATGTCGTATTAGGTGACTTTTTTTACCAAATGCGGAATCGCAAAATATCATTTGATTCCCTCTCATAAGATCACCATCAAAAGCTTCTTTCCAGTATTTTTTATTTTCCTTCTCTTCTTCCGTAGATTAAAAAAAATCCTTTGCGCAATTTTTCTGTGAGATTTTCACAAATTGAACTTCACGCGAAATGGAGAGACTACAATATCAATTTCATAAAGTATTAAATATATTTTTTACTTTTCAAATGGTGAAAATGTTTTTTTCTTTACAATTTTGTATCAATTATTTATATATTTTGTTAAAAAAGAACATCTTTTCTTATATTTGTCTGCTTCTCAATTACCAAAAAGGAGAAATCTTGCCCCAAATTCTGTGAAAATATCACAATTGGCAAGATTAAAAGGGCTTCATCTCATTAATTTGCATTGTTTTATCATCTTGATGCTAATATTTATGTATATTTGGGATTTTTTCTTCAGAAATTTACATCAAAGTGGAGAAAAGGTTTGATAAATGTTTTGTTTTCTTCATTCGTATCTTTTACCCTTCTTACAAATCAGTATATCAACCCTCTGACATTTAAATTGACAAAGGCGTACAACTTAATATTCTCATCTTTCGCGGCGTATAGTTATTTTTTAACACAATTTTTTATCGCAAAAATGTGCTGTAAATTTTTTTCTTTTTTTTCTCGTTTAGTTCCCTTCCACCCCAATCCAAACACTCTCACTGTGGACAGAATGTCGATTGGTTTTTTTTGGTGGCAAAGTTTCAAAAGCAAAATGTGTGTGTGTGTGTGTCCAAGTTCATTGAATTTCCACTGTTATATTTTTCTTGGAAAATTTTCATGATTCATCCAAATGAATGTGGATAATTCCGTGTCGCACAAAAAACGAGCCAATGCTTGGAGAATGACAACATCCTGGGTCCACACAGTTCAGGTTGCTCATCCCGTGGCCATGGCGAGGGAAAATTGTGCACTGACCAAGCGGGAATTCAGTCGACGCTATGTGAGCATCTTAAAGAACATAATTGCTAGAGCTATGTTTACAACCAACACCAGCATCACTAGTTGTTGGCGCGAGAACCAGTCCTGCAAGAGATACAATGGACATTATATGACAAATATTATTTTACAACAAAATATGCTCTTGTTGCAGCTGATCAACCAAAGGAGTGACAAAATTAGTGTTTCTTTTTACGATTATTTAAAAAAAAAAAACTTTCTGGATCAGAGATTATGGATCAAACACCGACGACAAAGGAGAATTATGAATTCTTTCTGAAGAATGAATATACTGTGTAAGAAATGAAATTTTTATATACTTAGATAGATTCAATAAATTATTATCCAATTAAAATCGTTACATTTCTCGTTAAGACCACCCATTATAATTTTTCTTTAAATACAAATTCGTGATTAAAAAAGTATTAAAAGATCTAAAAAATATTATTGATGTGTCCATTTTATATTGATTTCTTATTCATTTTTGGTTTCTGAAAAATTACAAACTCTTCAAAGCCCTAATCGAAAAAACTTCCGCTAAAAAATAAACTCCTGACAACAAATATATTTGAATGACAATAACAACAAAATATCAAAGAGGAGATATTGCGTGTTAAGAGGTGTACACCACTTCCAGTACTTCAGAAGCGTTGGAAGAAGATTTAAGGAAAGTTAAAAGAAACTTTAAAAGAGCAATAGAAGCTTAAATGAGCTTTGAAGGGAAATTTAAAAGAGCTTTAAGGATTAAGCTTAAAAGAACTTTATAGGGGATTTTTAAAGAATTTTGAGGATGATTCAATGAACTTTAAGGGAAGGTGAAGGTTTAAACTTCAAACCTTCCCATTCAAACCTTCAAACTTTGAAAAGCTTTGAAAGAAAGCATAAAAGAGTTTCGTAGGAGAGCTTCAAAGAAAATTAAGGAAGATTTGAGTAATTTTGAAGGGGAACTTTAAATAATTTTGAGAGGGAACCTTCAAGAAGCTTTCAAAAAGCTTTGATGAACTTTGAAGTGTAGTTATAAAGAATTTTTTAGAGAAGCTTTAAAGAATTATAAAAGTAACCTTTAAGTAGCAGTGAAGAACTTTGAAGGGGAGCTTTAAAGGATTTTGAAGGTTCAATGAGATTCAAGGGAAACTTAGTGGGATGAACCACCCTCTAAGAAAACATAAGGAATATCTGAAAAAGCTCTTAGAAACTTCAACCGAGGATTTATCTGCCGATAATAAAATGTTTAGAAAACAAAACAGAATGCTTTGAAAATAACTCCAAAAGTTTAAAAAGAAATTAGACCCCGACGAGAGCTTCAAGAAGATTTTAAAACTCTTAAAGTTCATCTAAGTTCAATTTTGTTCTTCTAAGCTCTGGAATTTTCTTTAAAACTTCATACGTTGAAAATGATTTCAAAATGAATAGTTAAAGCTCACAAATTGACCCAAAAGCTTTCAATATTTTTCAAAAAGCTCACAAAATGATCTGAAAGTTCCTTTAATGCTTAAGTAAAAGCACTTCCACTTCCAGAAACGCTTGCAAACTTCCATTCGCGAGTACACCACTTCTCACCTAACATCTCCCCTTTGAACAATATTTATTTTCTAAAAAAAAGATATTTCAAAGAAGTACATAAAAAGTATGAAAAACATAAGGAAAGATTTTACTGCCAAACAGGAATTTGAGATAATTAATGATAGAATAAGTTTCGTTAAGAAAAAAGCTTAAAAAATTGTCTCAACTATTATATGTATTAACTTTAAAGATTCTTATAAAAAGAAAACATGCATAAAATCTTTCAATTACATCCCTCATGCAATCAATGGTCATTGACTAATTGCAAAAATTATAAATGAAAAAAGAAGCAGCTTAATTTTCTTAGTTCGCTGATCTAAATATCGACGTATTACACTTGATTAACTTCTAACATACCTATAGGTATCACTCTATGCAGAATGTTAGCAGGTGAGAGCAATAAAAGAGGTTCAATATGAAAAAAATGTCCATAATTCAGTGAGCGTGTTGGAAAAGCAATATAGACATTGAATTCATTAGCAAAATCTGTCATGCTTTTTGCATTTTTGTAAATTTCCATGTAACAATGTTATCGATATGAAAGGAATTTGCGTTTAGAGAGTCTCACTTTTGTGTTGAGAGTTTAAAAGATGTTTATTTTATATAGGAAGCAGTCAGCAGGGAAATTGATGCAAAAACCTCTTAAAAATCTAATTTTGGCGCGTTAAGTGTGAAAGTGATAAATAGGAAAAAAGCCACGTATTAGAAAAAGACAATAAAATGATTGAAATTGATACCTTCACTTGTGGACTGACTAAATATAATAATGGATTGGCCCTTAATCGTTCTGAGTTTTCAATTTGGCGCCGAACCTCTTCTCGGCGAGCGGAACCTAATGCTGACACCTCCTCACGACTCATCATTTCCGTTTTCTTTGGTAACTCTTGTACATCCGGCAACGATTTCTTCCGCTGAAGTGGTATGGAAATGGGAACACTCTGCGACACAGGAATGGAAAAATGACAATTTTTTTTCTTCAAAATTTACTCCTCTCTCTCTCTCTCACTGATAGCAATAAATTGTCAACTTCTGAATGTATTCCGTTTTATCGTCAGTTATGTATCATTTAAGGAAAAAAAATGTAGGACAGCGTGTATATTTCGAGGAAAAGCACCAGTGAAAATGTCAACACATATTTTCATCATTCAAAGTGATACTCATTTTGAGTTTTGAAGTGATTCGCGAAACATAAAACACATTGCTTTTAATTTCAAGCAGTGACCGAAATGTCACGCGTATATTTGTGCCAATTATAGCTATTTAAGATTTTCTTCCTTTTGAGAAAATAGATATACCCAAAATGTTATTACGAGAGCGAGAAATAACTTCAAAGATTTTGAAAAAATGTTGACAGCGAAAGCAAGTGTTATTAGATAAGGTATATCTTACGTGGATTTTAGTTTAGAAACTTTTCAAATTATTATGTTGATCTAGAAGAGATTATTGCCTCATTCACAAAAGGAGAAATGTTTAAATTTTGGAGAGAAAATTAAAAAAAAAATCCAAATTCCACAAAAATTTAAGGTCTTTGAATCAAAACTTCAGATCTATTCAAAGAGGGATTTTCTGCAAAGCTCATAATTCAACTGAACAGCATTTTCTACACTTCTTTCGGGATTTTCTAGAAAATTGTTTTTGCACATTTCTATTAAATGTTGAAAAGCCTGATATTTGATAAAAATAGAATGATTTTCCATCGGAAAATATGATTAAATAGCTTTCAACCGTAAGTATCTGCGTTGGTAGGACTTTTAAAGAAATTGAAATTGTTCAAATAAATCAAATCTTCGACAAAATCAGAGATATTTAAACAATAAAAGGAAATTTTTCAGAAATTTTCTCTTCGAAAAATTAAATTTTCTATTAAATTTTCATGCCATTTGTGAATCCGGCACAACTTTTTAAAAACAATCTTTTCTTAAAGGGACAATTAATTTTTGTTTAAATTATCTATTTCTTTTATGCCTTTTATGTAAGAGTTAATGTTGTAAATATTTCGTGTTAAGAGTAATTAAGTTGAAGTAAAAATTAGTGGTAATTATTGACAACCTCAACAGGTGGTGCCACAATCCAGCTTTCGGAAGCTCTCCTGGCCAATATGGCCGGAGAGAACATGAGATCGTCCTCTTCATCTTCTTCTTCTTGATACCAACGCATCCTGTATCACAATTATTTTCAGAGAAAATATTTCAAAGTCACAATAAGAATTCACACACAAAAATTTCCTCTCTTCTCTCTCATCGATATGCCATCGTGTGCTGAGAAATGATATGCCTCACTACTCTATTTAGATGCAGCGATTGGGAAGTAATGATATCTTCCCACATTGTTTTCAAAATAAATCTCTTGTATATGTATATTGGTCACTCTTTTAATATTAACACATGTGTTGTGAGGAAAATTTTCCGTGGAATATTCCCGGATTTTCCCACAAAGATGCGACAAATTTCATTGAGAGCTCGCGAGAGAGAAATATGAATGTGTTGTGTAACACATGTGGAGTTTTCGCGGTGTTACAAATAACACCGTGAAAAATTTATGTGTAGCTTCAAATTCAACTGAGTCGATTTACTCTAAAAATAGTGATCGTATGTAATCATCTCTCAACACTGTGCAAAAATTTAGAAACATAGTAATTTACTTAATTGCTGATCTCAATAATAACACGATGGCAAACGTGAAATATATTATATTCTAATCACTATATCAATTTTTTCTCTTAAACAATAATACTTCTTGTTTCTATTACATTTTGACTTTGAGTTTGTGCGTGAATTGGAACTAAAGTGAAGCACTTTATTGTGAATTTATGTGCTTTCTGACACACCAAATTCATTTTCACACGTTTTTCCTTCGTGCAGAAGTGAACTTTCGTCCTTGTCGACTCGAACACATTTTATCGTCCGTGATATTTTCGCCGTGCGTCGCAATGGAAAATAATAAGTTATTATTTTGCAAAAAAATAATCTTAAATCCCTGCGAACTATCGAGAGAATCAAAATAACATCACATCCACTATCTATTGCAAAGTTCGATGCTTGACTTTATCCATGAATCTCCGCCTGTGTAGGCCATTTGATAACGGAAAAAATTGCAAAATATCGAACGTGAGTCTACACCGGCTTTATATCACAGCAACTAAATTTGAACTAAGCTCAGGAAAAGTGAAAAAGCCATCAGGAATCTCTTTTGTGGGTTATTTCTAGTCACTGACTCTCAGATATGTATTGATGGTGTCTCACACAGTGTATGGATTCAAAGACTCTCATGCACAGAGCCAAGAAACCACTTACTCATTCAACATCGTCAAATAAATGAATATTTCAGTCACCCAACGACTACATTTTCATTTTTAAACTCTCACACAATTCCCATATATTATTACTTTTTCACTTTCTTTCAACCACTTTATTTTCCGTCCTCCTTGACGATTTTCCCTCCCGAATGAGACACACTTCGGATTTTTATTTTTATCCACCGGGAATAATACATACATATAGACATTTTCATCCGTGTCCACTAGGTTGATCGCGAAAGTGTTTATCACGAGGAATTTATCAAATGAATGAAAGTCTTTAAGTTAATATCAAAATAGAAAAAAAAACAAATTTTTAAATAAACTCTCTTCACAAGGCTTTTTTGCTCTATTTTTTTACTAAATCTATGTAGCAAATATATTGCGAAATATTTCAATTCTAACTACAACTTGCAATAAAATAAATCATATTACATATTCACATGAAATTTGATTAATATGTAAGAAAATTTTGCAAATCAAATTATTTCATATTATAAAGTGAATAAAATATACAGTGGCGGTCCAAAAAGAGCAATCAAAATTAATAATTTATTAGTTTCCTTTGACTCTTTCTCATCTACTTTTATTTTAATTTCCTCAAAAAGGTATAAAGAAAATTCTGAAAGCTTTCGTTTCCAATGAATGTGTAGAAAAAGTTTAAATTTAACGTGGAAAAACTAACTTATAATTAAGAAATAGCTTATTAAAACTCTTTGAAAGACGCCAATTGCATCAAACAAAATCCAAGAGATAAAGAAAGTCTAACAAAATAGTAGAATAGATGAAAAACCAAAAAGTTCTAAAGAATGTTTAGGATTAATTAAAAAAAAAGGAAAAAATCATATATATTCAGTTGAACTGTAAAAAATGGGGTCAAACGAATAAAGTTGATCGCTTTTCATAACCCCGAATAAATTGCTATTCCAATAAAAATTAATTAATTTCTATAAATAAAAATGATAAGAATATACTTTCGTGATTTTCGTTAATACATTTTCAAAATAGCTTAAATTCATCTTTCTGCTCCTGCTTTCTTGAAGAACAAAAGCACCTGTTTCTGGTAAATCAACAAAAAATGCAGATTCCTAATCCTCCCATGAGAAATTCCCAGAAATGGTCTCATATGTCTGATTTATGGAAACCAGGTGGTTTTGGAATCTCTCCAAAAACATAATGAAATATTCCTCCAATGGAGCATTAAACTTGGAAACCAACTTTAAACTGTTTAATCCATTACTACGCGTTTGAGTTATTTGCGTTTTTGACCGCCACTGTATGTGTGTATAATTTTAATTAAAAAAAACTCTTCAATCTTTAAAATCAAAAATATATAATCTACCAAACAATGTCAAGTGAAAGTTAACATAATTGTGCGTCATGGGCCATAAGGTAAAGTCAATTGATAAAATAGAATTCTGATAATGGCCTAGTTAGAATGATGCATCAACGAGTGACGAAGCTCGAAATGAGTTTGGCTTCAAATAAAATTTTCCTAGGGATTTAGTGGCTTGGCTTGTAAATATATCTGCGACACAGTAAAAATCAATCGTTGGGTTATTGTCAATGATTTGTCTTCTCTAAGCAAATAAATCAAGAGTGTCTAATAAATATTGTGATCCGAAACACACGTATTAAGAGAGAAATGATCAAATCCCAATTTTTTTCGCCTCATCGTCTGCACACAATGAGAACTAAAGAAAATTGATTGCAGTTCACCTCAAAATAAGTTGAGGAACCAAGTAATAGGAAAACATATTTTTAGCTTAACAATTTGAAATGGTCTTTAAGAAAAGAAAGAAAAAAGCACACACACAGAGTTAGATTAACGCTTTGTGAAAATGTTCAGCTTTGTGTCTTCGTAATTGTTCTCGAAATAAAATTAAGATGATAGTGTGTCCATGAGGAAATTGACATGGCAGTGATTTAAAATAGACTTATTGAATTACCTTTAATCCTTTACCACCTCCACCGCCGCCGCCGCCCGATGCAGGAGGCGCCGCTTTGGCACCAATGAACAGACTCTCGGTGCGCTTCGGCTGAGCCGGAGACGGCACGATGTCTTGGCCAAGGGTGCGTTGCCGCAGCAGCACATCCTCAAATGGTTGATTAGGTGATGAGTACACCGGCTGCGGTGCTGGCCCTTGAAACACGGGCGTTCCACTCCTAGACGCCCCAGATCCAGTCATCACTGTCCCATTGCCAGCCGCGGGCGCCGGCGGGCTCGGGCCCAATTGACGGAATGCTGATCCGGCCCGTGCACTGCGATCTGGAGTGTCAGTCGTTGGGGCAGGTGGTAGGGTTCGATCAATGGAGGGCTGTCTGGAGCCGAATCCACCACCCAAGCGACTCGCCGCCCTCGTGTACCGATCCACCGAGGAATCTCGACTGGGCGGCCGCTTGTAGTGATCAAAATGGTCGATTGATGACGGTTGGGCGTGCGATCCCAACATTGCTCGTTGACTCTCGTTCACCATCTGGGAGTTCCGTCTCGGTGGCATTCCACCAAGTGCCGCTGGGTAGTCTTGCAGTGGTTGTTGCTGCACTTGGTCCTGGACGTAGTAGTTCTGTTGACTCGGCGGCATTCCGTAGGGATTGGCCTGCGGCTGGGGTTGACTGTAGGGTATTGAGTTCATTTTGGCATAGCTCTGACCACTTCCGGTGCTCACATTGCTGCCCATGTTGTACATTTGCTGCTGTTGTTGCTGCTGCTGTGGCTGCTGAATCGACGTGGAATTGTAGGGAGGCTGCGATGGCGGGTAATTCTGAGAGCTTGGTAGTTGATGATTGGAAAATTGGTTCATATAGCTGTTGGATTGCGGCTGCTGCTGCTGCTGGTACATCGACGGACCACTAGCCATGTAGTCGGTCTGACCCGTCGCTAGTGGACTATTGAGGCTATGTGGTTGGGAATATTGAACATTTGACACATTATTCATCTGTGAGTAGTCGAAAGTCTGTTGCTGATGCTGCTGAAAGGATTGTCGACGAAATGCCGCCTGGCTTTGCTGAGGTTGAACCATCGGAGCGACACTGGGTGCCCTTGTCGGTCCCATAGCACTCGAACTAGGTGACTTTGTCGCTTCTGGCGACATAGACTTGGGACTGGACATTAATTCCAACTTTCCCGGCGGTTCCGTCGGCGGTCGCGGTCTTTCTCGACTCCGTAATCGTTCGAATCGCTCCAACACCGACGGTTTAAAGTCCGGTGCAAATTCACGCGCTGTCGCAACAGCCAAATCGGAATCCATTCGAGCCTGATCAGATATAATATCAGCCAATTCGGCCTTACTGCGCGCCGTGGCTGTCCGCGAGATTGCTATGTCTGCCTTCTGGAGGGCATACTTGGACGCCCGCTGAGCCGAACTCACAGCCGCTTCAATCCGCTCACGAAATTTGGCAGATCGTATCAGGAACACATGTTTCTTCTTCTGACTCGTGATCAACACGTTGCACTTGTATTTTCCCTCCTCTTTTGTACCATCACGAAATGTTGTCACGCCATATCCGTGTTTCTTGTTGTTGTGCCATTCACCTTCGTATCTGAAACAATGCAAGAATTCCTAGTAAGATACCCACATCCCTAATCATGTCCCCCATACCTTCCCGCCCATCGTTACTTACCTCAAGCCATCACTTCGTTCTGATATTCCATATCCATCACGCTTATCGTGTTTCCACTCTCCCATGTACATTTCCGTTACACTCGGATCCAATTGCTCCTCATCCACCGTGAAACTGGCGTTGGAATCCGTATGCATTGACCTGGAAAAGGATTTGATTGGTTTTTACTGTCGCGACACGCACTTCCGACTGCGTAAAATCAGTCGATTTTGGGAAAGTTTGAAGTTATTTCAATATTATTGGGCTTTGAGCTTTAAAAGCAAAAAATTTGTCAAAGTGGAAAGTTGGTTCGTTCTGCAGTTTATCCGTCTGATTTAGGCCTGGAGGTCAAATGCCAGAAAAACTTAGCTATTGGGTTTTATTTTCCAAATCAACATTATGCAAATATTAGCTGAAAGGTCTTTGAATTAACTTTAAGTAATTTTATTTAATCCTTGAACCGTTTAAAATAAACAATTTAAAATCTCTTTTTTCTTTATGGATTTACTTTTTAGATTAATGAAATTTTCATATATGTTTAGAAAACTTCGAATATCAAAATAAAAACTACGTAACATATCTTTTTATCAACTCTATAGATAATAAAGTTAATCATCTACCATTTTAACGCTATCTACTTTTATCATGTATTCGAGTTGGCATAATCTGTAAGAATCCCACGTTCGTAATCTAGAATTACAACTCGTTTTTTCTTTGAGGTTTGAAAACCATTTTCAACTGGAAATGTCTACTTTATCACCTAATCTTAATCCTCCTCCATTCCTTTTAACACATGATTTAATATTGAATGAGAAATTTTTTAAGGGAAACCTTACTTTGTGGTCATTCCGGATTGGGATGAGCCAGTACTGATCCATGACGCTGTAGATACTGTCGATCTTATGCTTCCTGAGGCACCTGTTCCCCGTTTCTCTAAATCACCCGTACTTCTTTGTTTCCTAATTTTTAAACCCTGAAATAATGTAAAAGATTTTTTAAATTATAACCATTCGACTTTTTATTTATTGATGATTTCATGTTTAGAAATTAAAAGTTTGTCTAAAATCTAATTCAAAAAATATTTAAACTCACCGACAAAAGTCCTTTTTTGGTCTTTTCTACTAAACTATTTCTCCTAGCTGGTGCTTCGTCGGATCTCGCCTTAAGGACAAAACCACCCCGAACATCATCAATACGATGATTTCTCTTATCAGCAGGATCTGCGTTCTTCTCGCCCTCGTTGCTACGTAACGATGTCATCGAAGTTTGAATAGTAGTTGGTGGCCGATGGTGCGACGCCAGCCCAAAAGGAGCCGATTGTCGGACACCATAGCCATGTCTTTTTCCCGATAACCATTGTCCTTGATATGTTCCTGCAATTTTAGATAAATTACAAAAAAAATTAGTCCATCATCGCAAGTGAATTCCAAAAGGCGTTGTTCTAATTAAATAACGTTTCTGTGCACCATTTATAATGATTATCGCATGGAATGGAGTTAGGTACATTGTATATTGAGAGCAAAAGTGTTGATTCATTTTATAGTCGTTTACACACAAATTTTGCCTAGGATAGGCACCTTCTGAAAGGATAATGTACATATAAGCATAATGTGTGCTTTACGAGGGAAATGCCAAAAGTGAACTTTCCCTCTAAACAGATGAACGTGTTCAGGAGATACTGTGGAGGATTTTTTTGAGCCACGGATGAGAGGGTTTACCCAAGCTCTCCAAATACAACACATTGGATTCAACGAGTGAAGAGGCGCCTCACACAGAATGTGGGTGATTTTGTATTGATTTCACCACTTGGTGTCGTCCCCATAATGCATACCCATGCTCACAATATTGAATCTCTTTCTGGAAATTTAACTCAAGGTCATGTGGAAGCTGCTTTGAGATGATAAAGCACTCCAAAGGCTTCAGTCGTTAATTTAATACAGAGAACATCATATTACGAAGGACTTGACAATGAATTTTCCTATATATTCTTTCAGGATTTTCACCATGAGGGGATAATTTTGTGTTATATATGTAGATGACTTTCGTCAATGTATGTTAAACGCAAAAACATTTTATCAAATCAATAAGTGATTAATTTTTATTAGTGGATTGCATGAAAAGATATAATTGATGATAATTGCTGTATTGCGTTTTTTTCCACGCCAATAATAATAAGAATTTATTGCACAATTTATTTTAATTAATGAAGAGACAAATAACCAAGGAAAATCCATTACAAGCAAATTGTTATATTATATTTATTATTTTCATTATCTTCATTGTAACATTAAAATCAATTGGAAAAATCCTGATCCATATAGGGACATGCGAGAAGACGAAAAAATCTTCAATTTATATTTTGCGAAAAAACTAAAGTTTGAAAAAGCAATTATTTGTAACTATTGACATTTGAGGATTATTACAGTTTTATCAGACAATCAGAACCTGACATTTAGTGGATTGAATTTTTAATATAAAATTGCTATTAGAAAATTACACATTTCTATAGACTTTTGTTTTAAGAAAAAAACATTCTATTATTATTTAATTATTTGGTGCTTGCTTTCTGTTATTATATCACCCCAAAAAAATAAATTGCTTTCTTTTAAAAGAAATCATTTTGTCAAAATCAACTATTGCAATAAATTCTTAAAAATCCTTTTCTAATCAAAATGTGTGACATTTAACTCTTTTTTAGAGAGATATAATCTTGCAGATAAACTTACCACCATCCGCATAAGTCTCTGATCCGTAACCATCCTGGAATCCTCCTGCCCATGTGCCCTCATACCGGGCGGTGGACGTCACACTTTGACGAACTCCGTAGCGCCCCTTGGCACCCCCCGTCCACTCGCCCCTGTAGATCCAGCGTCCTCTCGTCTCCACACCGAGACCATGCCGGCGCCCATTTTGCCATTGACCCTCAAATGATGATCCACTGAAAGTGAAACATCAAAATAATCAAATACCTTTCATATTTCATCAACTTTTCTATTCAACACGAACATATTTGATTAATTTACTTAATCACACACACACGTGTACTTTTCAAGTTTTAAAACGATCTCAATTGCATTTATAATAGTAGGTATCCTTTAGCAAAAATCATAAGGACGACATAAATTTATGCTACTTTTTATGTAATTTCTTGTTCTGGTGAAAAATTGAGCAAAATGACTGCACTTGCAACAAATTTCCCTAAAGATAACAAGAAATTTAACGACGTTATTTTTGCATATTTGCACAAGAGTATTTGGTGTTCCTTATCAAGATTCTATATATTAATAATTAATTTGTTCTTTGATAATAGTTTTACGTGATCTTTATGTATAGTTTTGATTGAAATTTTAAGGTGGCCAATAGTATAATATTATAGTTTCTCATTTGGAGGGTTTTTCTACTTATGGTCACGATATTTTTACAAGTCACGTTTAACAATAGTTTTCATGAAATCACTCAACTCAATTTGTCGAGCCTTTCACAGAGTAATTTTACAGCAAATTTCTGTCAAATTGTGGTATAAAATGATCCTAGAATTACTCTTCTTGGAGGATCAGTCAAATCAATATAAGAATACTTTGTAAGTCGAATAACAAGAATAGCAAGAAATATGTTTGAAAATGTCTTAAACAAATGTCTTATATCATTTAGGAGAAGATTTTCTTAAAATTTAATCTTTAACTTTAGCAATTAGCGGTGAACCTTTATTAACAGGAGTCAGACCAACGGCATTCAAGAGTTCATCAAGATTCGATAAAAAAAACTAAAAAATTATGAGCAATTGAATTCTTAAAGTGGCCGTTATTGCTTATTCCACCCTAATTATTTTGTATAGAAAGAGATTTATATAGCTAGTGCATTAAATCTGCATTGAATCATGATATCTTTTAGAGTGTAATCACAATTATCGTACGATGCTCTTTGATCTGTAAACGAATAAACTTTATCCTAATTTCAAACATGATAATTGCACAATATTTTGAGACATTACAGATGATATGAATAATTACTTTCAGAAAACATTGTAATATGATATACAAAACTAATCGTTCAATCCTTAACAATTTGCATGTCAATGAATTCCACCAACTCGTTCATACGTTCATTAAAAGGGATTAAATGTATCAAGAAAATTCGGAGATTTATTTTCACAGTCAGTAAAGTAATTTAGCGAAGGAATTTTCGTGCTTGTAATAAATAAATTAAGCAATAATGGAGCATAATTTAACACGTTAGAAATGTTTCCGCTCTGTGGAGAATGCTAAATCGCTTGAATTAGACAAGAGACAATTACAGACTTTATTGCTTCAGCACAGGCTAAGAAATTGTCAATTTCTACAATTGACAAACTTTAATTGCTATTATTAGTTTTCGTTTATAAGGAAACTTTAATTGATATACATGTATGTATAGATATAGATATGTATAATCTGTATATCAAAATAAAACTTTAGTGTTTGAATTCGGAACATACATAATAGCGCAAGTGCAAGAAAAATACAGCAATTTAGGAAATTGGTACAAGATCCCTCAAGAAGATTCCCAAAATCAAGTATAATATAATATTTATATATGAAAATTAAGAACAATAAACTGGAAACTATGCTCAACAGAATTTATGGATAGATTGCCAGGAAGAAAGACTTCAGTAAACACGAGACTTTACGGATTCATTGATTGATTTTTCCCACTGCTCGATGGTACAGAGGAGGATCTGAAAAGACGAGTGGACTCGTCCGATGTACAAAATAACTCCTCCAGAGAGTCACGCCAATACTCGACTCATAGATTATTGGGGAATTCCAAAATAATTTAACAATTTATTTACCCAAAACTTGAACTAAAAATGGCAAACGAAATGAAGCTTTGTGAAACAGAGAAATTGTTTATTGTAACATTGAGCGTTCCACGAAGAAATAATTTGGGTAAAAACGATAAAAACTAATATAAATTCAAGATAAAATCATTTTTTCATCATGCTTCATGACATAAAAGACTCATTCTAATTTATTTAATGTCCTCCAACAAAATGGAATTTAATTCACGACCAGCCCCAGAAAATGCTGGAACACTTTTAAGGCATTTTCCTCGCTCTTCCATTATAAGGTAAAATGTATAATTGAATTAAATTTTTAAGTATAATTCCAAGAATGGTAAAATTTAGGCTCTCCTCTTGGTGTTTGCGTGCTCGAGACCAAATTAACTTTTCGAGTGATTCACAAGAATGTAAAAGAAGACATTCAACAACCTTGACTAACTCTGACATTATAGGCAGCAAAACCAACAAAACGTGGAAGGTATGAACATACATATATACTAAGAGTTTTTCCATTCAGAAAATAACTAAGTCAGGCTTTTCACTTTTCACTGTTGTTGCATTCAATGTTTTGTATAGTACAGAAAATCAATACTCCCTCTCCTTCATTCCACTCTATTTAGCACGGAACTTTATACATTGTAACGAGGACAACATAATAAAATTTATGGTTAATTAATCCATAAATTTGTATATGTTGCAATTTTTCAGATTCTCTTTATAGCGAAGAAAACATGATCGAAAAAAAAGATATGCCAATTTGTATATTTTCTTTCATACATAAGACAATAAGTCTTAATAAGTTTACATTTTACTGATAATAAATTTAATGTAAACGACTTTCTCCCGCAAATTCTTTTGGAATTCTTCCACGTCTAAGTTTATATTTCTTATATTTCGTGTAAATTGAAAATAAACGAAGAGAGAGAGTGAATTACCCCTAATAATAAATTTTATTTTCCAAAATAAAAACAATTCAGACAAATAGAAGTCATACTAAATTGATTCATTGGCGAAAAATGTACCAAAGTCTCACCCCAAGCCAAGTTTACCTTATACCTATATGAAAGTATGAATCACCACAAATTTCCCGTAGATTTACACATGAATGAGGTTTTCTTGGAACACATTTTGCAAATAAAATTAAATATTGGCTACTTCAAGATGTTTTTAAATTCCAAGCCTTATGCGTCATTGGTGTTCATAAACATCACATTTTTGAGTTTTAACATTTCTTTATAGAGTCCTTTATGATATTTTCTTAAAGTATGCACAATCACAAGAAAGCTTTGGCAGAATGTTAAATAGGTATCTAAATATTATATGTACATATTCAGTTCATGCGATGTATATATCCTCATCACATAAATAATATCCTGAAACGTGGCAAAATCTCAATGTATGTTATATGCTTTGCTCTGTATGTATATGAAAAGTAGAGTCTCAAGATCCGGCATTCCAATAAAAGATATTCAACGCATTACGTCAGGTTTATGGCGTGCTTCCACATGAAATTTACCGAATCATCTCAATTGATCGCTTACTTCCTTTGCTTTTTCCAAACTTTTTCAGACATTTCGCTAATAATTTTCTTTGTTTTAAACAATCACATCAAATGATTTTTAAAATTCTCCTTTTATGAGCCACAATGTGACTAAATCAAGACAAGGTTTCTCACTGCCTGATTTAAAACAATGTGTTTTAGGTACTTCCTATTTATACAATTTTAGCAAAGGGGGGTACACATACTTAATAATTGAATCCTTCACTCATCGCATTCCAATCAATAAGTTCTATAACAATGGAGAGAAATGCGAATTTATGAAGTGAGTTGCCATCATTTTCACCCACTAAAAATCTATATCGTGTGAGAGCCACGCAAATCATTTGTGTGAGTCAAACAATGATTTTATTTGAAAGCTGCCTGAAAATGAATCTGAACGTCTGAATAAATAATTTTTGGCTTACATTTATTTTTAGGTCGAATCTACGTCCCGCCGATGATAGCTTTAGTTTCAGACTCTGTACACATATTCTTTTGGGCTATTATATGCTTCAAGAAATAGTTCTGGTTCAGCAAAATGCTGCTTTACTACATTCCTCACATTATCTTCTGAGGATTTTGTATACAGACATGTGTTTGTAGTCGTTCAAGCCATACATTTGAAAAGTTTAACACTCATTCGCATAGGAAAACCCCTTCTAATGAACTCATATAGAAAATATATATAGTGTTCATGTTTTGTAGTATTTTACACAAAAATCACATATGATGATGTATTGAGTTAGAATTGCTCAATTGAATCAACTTGAACATGACTTAATAAATACTGCGCTAAGGACTCATTTGTGAAAATTGCACTAAATTTAATTTTAAAGTGTTGTAAATAATGAAAATGTGAGTCATTAAAATTCTTGCAATTGATAATTTTTCACTGGCTCCCTATAACATGCTGAAAGCATTCGGTCTCATTTAGCCATGAGAGTCTCAACTTGCCAGATGAAGGACCTAAGAATGTATACAAAAGCACGCAAAATTGCAAAACGGAAGAGATTTTCAGCATAAGATGAGACTTTGTGTGAGGCAAAAACAAATGGTGCGTTACAATAAAAGGTAAATGTACTTTCTCTCCCTCTCTCACTCTTTCTCTCTTTTGAAACTGAAATTAAATTGTTAATTTATTGGCGCAGAGAGACCAATTCAGCTGCTCGCTCTCAATTTGCTTCGCACAATTGGTATGTAGACACAAGACACAAAATCCATGTCTACCGTCGTCTACCAATTTAAATCACGAGTGCAAGAGTCTCAAACATATAATTTGGGCGTCCCACATGAGAAATTGGCAACAGTTAGAATTTTTCTTTTCATGCATTCATTATAAGAGTTATGCCAACAATTGGACAACTGGTGCTTACGCATTTTACGCACAACCCCTTTCCCTGTATCGCACAATTACACCCCCTCCCAGCAGTGGGAATAGTTTATATTATGCTTCATATTCAGACAGCATGGAGCACAGTTCACTACTAATTACACTCAATCTTATAGAGCCTAACAAAAAGAGCACGAGGGTTAAAATATGAGTGCAATTTGTATTGCATTAAATAGTTGCACACACTTGTGAAACATTTGGCAAATATTCAAGTAATACGACCTAAGCCTCATCAAGTATTGAAAACTTCTACGAGAGCCACCATACATTTCAAATAAGTGATCAGTGAATTTCCCTCCCACCCAATATTCTCGCCAGATTATATTTTCTAAGCCATTTTTCACTTAAGGAAGACTTAACACTCTCATACTCCAACGAAGCGATACAAACGATACAAAGTAGCAACAAAATTTTCGAAATTATCAAACTTTGGGTGAGCTGTAAGGAATTTATCATCCTACCCAAATAATCTTAATGAATAACATGAATAAATTTATTTTTTGTATGACACGTGCAAAAAAAGGCCAACCAAAAATTAATTAACAAGACAAACGAGATTTGGATTGGTTAATTTCAACTCATTCTCGTGGTCGTTGAGGAAACCCTCAATCCCCAATTTTACACCCTTTAATCAAGGTGTCGTGTCGGTACCATAAAATTAACACAAATAAATTTGGGTTGAATTTAAATTTTGAGGTTTAAAATTGTTACTATCTCTGTTGTCTTAGAGGGTCACGTTAATCTGCACTACGTATTATAATTTGTTGTGTTGACGCTTTTACGAAAATGTGTATCATAAATACCTATCGGGATATTTGTTTAAATAGTAATTTAATACTCTTTTGAATAAAAGAGCAAGATGACAAACAGAAAACAGACTAATATTTTGGAAATGGGTATTTTCGGATTACTGGAGTCATATCCAATGAAGATTTGGTAATTTGGGGGTGATCTGGTGAATTCACAAATGCACACTCTACTTTTATATATTTAGATTTCTACTTCTATGACGCAAAGGCCGAATAAACACCGAATATGTATTCTTATACTCCTCAAATAGCGCTCTTTAACATCTAAGGTGGTTTTGAGGGGTTATTAACCCTTCTGTTGTAGATTTTTAATTAGATGGTAAATATCATCTTTTCTTATAACTCAAATTTTCGGTATTATTGAGCTTAAAGAGAGTTTCTTGAGATCGCGTATATAGGGTAGGTTTTCAGACCCAGGAAATAAACAATTTAACTAAAAGAGAAATGAATGCTTTTATTGAGTACGAGAAAAATAAGCATGCTCATGAATTGTAATAAAATCGTACTTAATTGCTTTAATGCTCAAATTTTAAATATTAAGTGCTCATTCGCACCAAATTTTTTGGTTAATTTGTTTGGTTTTTCTATAAATCAGCTGAAAAACGCAGTTTTTGCAAGTAAATTGTTATTACGACATGATTTTCATAGATGAGGAACAATTTTTCATCCTTTGAGTTACATTTAACTCCTCCAATTTAGTAAAATTCAACAAAATCAACTCCAAATTATTTTGAAGTGTCTACCAAAAAATTTGGTACCATGTGAATGAGCAGTAAAAGCTTAAACAATAATTTTAAACAAATTTGGCGAACTAAAATTGTTGACAACAGCAACGACAACTGCACATTAGCAGATCAATCGCGAAGATTTTAGAATAGGGATAAAATCGCTAACCCTGGGATGAAATTCGGTATTGTTAATCAACTTTTATTCGATATTTTTGGCATTTTCATCACTAAGATTTATTACCTATTTAAATTTTATAAAATTGAAAAAAAAACCTTCATCTTGTGGACTCACTTCCACCACTTGATGGGAAAAATGAATTAAAAACTCGCGGAAGTCTGCGGAGGGCGCCTAGATTCCCAGAGAGCGCTGGGGGTCACCCTTAGTCACTTCCGATTTGCACTGATCTCCTTGCTCTGCGAATGTGTGTGCACCGATCGAGCTACTCTACCCGACTGACTTCGTCACCCAATTCGTGGAACGTTCGAACTACCCTGGGTAAATTGATCCTTTGAATTTGATTGAAAACTCGTCGTATGTATAATATTTGATCTATAACGTTTTGAACAATTTGAAAAGATAGGTATATCCTTAAATATAGAAGATCTTATTTAAGTTTTAATACAACAAATAATAAAATAGCACATAACTATTGTGTGATTGCTTAGATCCTTGTAGTCCTTGAAGAGTTGAAATAATTAACCCATGAAATGACATGTCGCCTATTTGAGCCTTTAAAAAACTAACATTTTTTTTATTCTTTCCCTGTTAAATTGTTCTACTGCGAGAAGGGGTTATTTTATTCATACATCTGCTTTATGAAAAGGTAACCCATTTTCCAAAAAACACTTCAATGCTCTGTTTTCCCTATTTTCTTGTCCAAATTCATCATAAATTTAGGTGTTTCAGAGACATTCCCCAGAACGTCCTCGACGAAAGGAAAAGTTCATGCACAAATGAGCATAATGCTCAGAGGTATACACTTTAAATGTCGATTCTGACTCACCTACAAACATCCTCGGGTTTCCGTTCTCTTTTTTGTGCTCTTTCCCTACATTCGCTGCGGCGGATATGTGTGTGGAGAAACATGTGGTTTTGGGGGGTGGATATTTTTCGGTGAAAGGGTGCACGCGGGGGAGCATTGAGTGCGTTTATAAAAGAGCTGAAAAGTGAGAACATGGGTGGGATGGAGGAGTCGAGAAAAACTGTGCAAGGGCGAAAAAAAGCGAGGGAAAAGAATAGAGGGGCAGACAGAGGTGGGAGCGGGGGGAGGCGAAAAGGTGCCAGAGACGATGGTCAGCGTGGAGGAAAAAAAAGGTAAATTCTGCAAGCCTCGTGGGTGCGCAATGTGGACAATTGTTGCGGCTCTCAGTGTCACCCCCGCGAATCTGTGGAGGAGGCGCACACTTTCCCGCCACTTTGGTGTACTCTGAGAATGCACAGGAATCTCAATTCAACGTCCACCTCGCAGTGGACCTCCTCGTGCCTCCGTTGGCTTTGCCTTTATAATCGCTTTTTCGTGTCTAACCGTCGCTCCACGTGCTCCCCATTGTCGGATTCATCAGCAAATATTTGCCCACCATGTGTGCCGGGGATGATCTACCGACGGTGGGCTAGTGAACTCTTCTCTGGTGTAACATCTTATTGGGCATTTTCCATACATAAAACCACAGAAAAGGGTTGTCGTGTGTGTCAAGTGGCCATGGAAAAGATATATATTAAAATATTTCCACACAACGGATATGAGATCTCTGGGGGGGTTCAACATCTGAGGAAAAAGAGACAAAAAGGAGCTCATGTTGTGCGGCCGTTGGCGCCCCCTTATTTAAAATCAGTCCTGGCGGAAAATTGTGACGGGGTGAGGTGACTTAAGAAAAGAAGCCTTCCCCCGGGACCGAAAGAGATGGAGAAACTCTTGAGCATATAAGATATTTTGCATGGCACGAATTAAAATCCCTCTCGGAGACGCGCTTCATGTGTTGTTCATCTCACTCACACCTCCCCCCGCGCGAAGACGGGTTGATGAGTGGGCGCTGTGGGTGGTGGCGACTCTCACACTCGCCATCTCACTCGGACTCTCACCCAAGCACGTGACAACGTGAGACGCCAAATGGGGTGGCACCCCCACCCCCTCGCAAGACTCTCGTTGGTGTTTTCTTCCAACTGTAAGGGTTTATCCTTTTACACATTGCGTCCATCGTGAGACGTTTTTTCTCTTTCTAGCATTCATTTGTGCCACCCCCTCTCACCCCTTCACACTCGCGATTTTATAATTTCTCTCTGTCTCTCCCCAATCAGGCTTTCCACCCCGTCGACGGGTGGTGGTGGAAAAAAACGCATGCGCTGGACATAAAAAACCTTTATATAGGGAAAAGCGGCTGAAGAATTTTCTTAAAATGTATCTGTTAAGCCCAATATATTATCTAGCTTATGGGAGATGGGATTCCCAATACTTTCATTTATAATCCCTTGTAATGAGTTTTTAAAATAACTTACAATTATCTCAGGCGACAGACGATGTACCTAAAAACGTTACAAGCATAAACATTTTATTTCTACCTTTTTTTCCTACATGCTTATGATCAGGTAAAAGGGATTAGAATAATCATATTTTTGTTAGAGTTTTACTATAAAGGTGTTGGTACCGGTTGTTGCAATAGTAAATGGAATTTTTCAAATACTTTTTTGATGTCAAAAAGCGTAGTTTTGGATCGTTGGATTCATTAATTCATCTATAATATTTTCTGAATCTCCTTTAGAATTGAGGCTTTTGAAGTTTTAAAAGAGATAGCGTTCCACATTACTTCATCTTATTTATTGCCTCGACGTAATAACTGGGCGAAAAAGTATCTTTTACTCATTTGATTTACATTGGTTAGAAAGAGACACAGAAACGTAATAATGAGCGGATATCGTGTTCTCTGGACGCAATAATTGCTCAGTTTTTTTTGTCTCTTTCTACCCAATTTAAATCAAATGAAGGGAAGACACTTTCGTCCAGTCATAACGTCGATTTTTCTCGTCTGATAATTCAGTAAGATTGAAATGAAAATTTAACTCTTTTTTAATCCTTATCCATGTTGAGTCTTGCTATCTTTAAAACTTTCTCTTCAAAGTTCTGTCATTATTTAAAAATTTTCTAAAAATTGATCCTAAAGTAAAGCATGCAAATTTCAATCTTAATTCTTGATTGCTCAAACTGTGAATTCTGTAAACAACCTCAGCCCATATAAACGCACCAGAGAGAGAGTGAAGGAGATGGACAAGGAAAAAAGCTACCCCTTCGTGACTGTCTCTCTCCCTCTCTGGCCATTGTCTTTGCCCACCCGCGTCTCGCTCTCACTCGGACAACCGTGCAGGCGGGGGGTGGGGGGCAGGCAAATGAGTCGAGAAAAGAGGGGAACTTTTTCTCTGGGAGGGTGGAAAAAACCACGCGCGAGGGGAGGTTTTGCGGGAAGATGGAATGAGTGGCGCGCGTAAGATTTGTATGTGTCCCCAAACCCCCTAATCGGATTCATTAACACAGGAGAGCGCCGAAGGGGTGGCGGTCACACATATATGTGCGCAGGGGTTGGAGGGGTAAGCGGGGAGGGTGGGAGGGGAAGGGGGCTAATAATGTCTTCTGTACATCTTACGGTCTCTCTCTCTATTTTTCAATCATACGCGAATGTCAAGGGGGTGGCGGGGGGTGGGGGGTGAGTGTGTGTGTGAGGGGCGGCTTTTTTCTCCTTCGAGATGGCAACAAAATAAACAGAGAGCTCCCAAGTCATAGAGAAGTTATGCCGGGGAGAGAAAAATGCCAGGGGTGGGGGGTGTGTGCTGGGGTTATGTGGCACACACACACTCGCAGTCAAGATAATGAAGAGCACGCCGGGGTGGAGGGTGGGCAGTGGGTGGGGGTGGTGGTGGGTGGGCGATTCCCATTGGAACACACACGCGAAGGAGAGAACAACAAGGCGATAAGGGGGGTTGGAAATGGAAACAAGTGGAAATTGTAGCCCTTACCTCGGCCATGTACATTAATACAACACATACACGCGCGCGGGGGTGGCATGGCGATGGGTGAGAGTGGTTATAAGAAAATGTGGAGTGTCTCGTGGAGGGTGGGCGCCAAAAAAAGGTGGTGTGGGTGTTGTGTTGGGTAAAAATGAGAAGACGCGCGGGAGGGTGTGTGGAAGAGAGATATGAGTATGTGTATTGCCTTCCACATATTAGCATAAAATACAATCAAGTGTGATATACGGCGAGTGGCTCGGGCAAATGCTGAGGAATAGTTGAAGTCAGCTCTCCTCAATCCTAAGACGTCGGCGAGGCGCTCGGTGGTTCGCACAAATATTCAAAATTCAAAATCTCTCTCAACCATCGTGCGCGTTTGGTCAGGACACTTTTTCGGCACATAACACTTTTTGGCGGACTTTTTTTTCCTCCTGGCATTCCACTTGCGAGGACTTGACCTTTCTCCTTTTGCCACCAAAGCAACTTTAACGTGACTCCATCTCACTCGTGCATTCGGGTCAGTGAAAGTTCATTCTTTTGCAAAAGTGGTGCAACTTTTTATTCACGTGTGATACCAGTTGGTAATCCTCGTGCTGAGATTCTTCCCTCCAACAACAACTCAAGGAAATAACATTATTACTTAATAGGATAAGGAGACAAAAAAATCGAGAGCTTGTAAAGGACTTTTCGTGTGAAGGAAATTTTGTGTGACAAAATACAAAGTTGTGATAAGGAAGTGAAATGCTGTGTAAATCATGTGTGAGAAAAACGTGAGAAAATCTCATGTGGAAATTGTCGTGCGTGTGTGAAAAACAGCTGATTGTTAAGCGGTAGTTTTCCTCAACTTTTCACCACTTTTCCCCCGTGGAGAGGAAAAAGTGATTCCGGAAAACTCTCACCCATGTGCTGAGTTGAAGGTGAAGAGCGTGATAAAACCCACAAACACTCAATTTTCAAAGCTCACAATCCAAACAGCGGATTTCAATTCCCGGACTTCCGAAAAGGAACGGGATCAAATGAACAATTAATTGAGGTGGAAAACAACAATTGAAAAGTAAGTGTTCCACCCTTTATATCTCCCCAAACAATCATATATGAGATATGTGTAAAGTGTGAAAACCGACGGGATAAGAGGTGCTCAATTGTGACTAATTAAATACAACGTGATGTATATCGCAAATTAAGAGAAGCCCCATCCATACATAAATTCTGTTGAGCTTATAATTTGCATACAGTTATTTAATTTTGGGGAAAATTTTCAACCCCTTTCATTCATCTGAGACGGTGCTTTTGAATGGAGAGGGCCAAAATACATATTTAATTGTGGGAACATCTTGATGTTTGCCAGGCATTCATCTTTACAACTGTACAGATTTCCATGTGAATCTCCAGAAGGAATTATAGTGTGAAAGTTCGGGGGACAAAAAAGGGATAAAAAGTGTAAAATTAAATTAGTGAAATTTTTAATTAGGGAAATCGGGGATATCACTATGAAAAAAAAAAAAACATTCAAAGAACAGTAGAAATCTTGGCAGTTGCTTTTTAAAATCAAAAATAATAAAAAGAGTGAAAATTAGGGAAAATTAGGAAAAATCCTAAGCGTTATTTGTATAAAATATTTGCTTAACATTGCCATAATAACAAAAAAACGGTAAATAGACTAATGTATGAAATTAAAACTAGATTTAAAAAATCTCTTTTATTATTAGGGGAAAGTGTGGCTATCTTGGACAGTAAAATAGTCTAATATTTTGTGTGTAATCTCCGGCTTTCAGAGTTTTAATACCGAAAGTGTTTGGAGTATTTGTAAATGAATTTAACTTTATGTTAAGATATAACAATTTAAATAAAATAAATCGTGACAGTAATTTTTTAAATTTAAACTGACTGAGTGTAAAAAAAAAACATTATTAGCTTTTCCATAAGAACAAATAAAAAACCGAAAAAAGACTAATATAAACATTGTTCAAAATCCCTTTTTATTAGGGGTAAGTGTGGCAATCTTGGACAGTAAGCTAATCCAATATTTCCAAGGGAAATCTCTCAAAATACAATCTCATGAAATGTTAAAATGATTACAAATTATCAAAAATGACCACAATAATCCAAAATCGTTCTTGAGAAAGTGGTTCAACTTTCTGATTCGAATTCCTAAAAACATTTTCAAAATACAATCATATATTACAAAATCCTTGATCTTCTTGGGAAATCTTCAAGAATTCCCATTGTGTGTCAATTCCCAAGAAGTTTGAACCAATTTCATTCGACAAAGTTCTTAAGAATGCAAGAAACACTCCTCTGGGATTGAAATATTGTGTTTGAATCCCTCAATAAGTGCAATAAATCGTTAGTCGGAAGTATAATATTTGTGGGGGGATGAAAGGATGAGCGAGAGGACCATCTGCATTGTGTCCTCCCGCATTCTTTCTCCAACTCACACGCGATTGTCCTTCTCCTCCGTTGCCCCACAATGTCCAATGCACCGACGTGCAAGTGCAGGAAAAAAGGGGGGAAGAAAGGTATGAGCAAAACAACATAGCAATTGGCACAACAGATGACAAAGGTGGATGAATGGGTGAGAATTCCAAGTCACCGCCGATGCCCAGAGAGAAAGAGAGTTGTTCTGGGCGCGGCGACAGTCATTAGAGGGCGGAGCACCTATTAGGAAAAAAATAAATATCGATCATGAGTTGAAGGATGGAAACATCTTGCAAATCCCTATAATGCAATCCTCATGATGAAAATGTTGTACATTGTGGCTTCTCTGCCTCCCCCATCCCATTATTACACTCTTGCGGTGGTTTTCTTGTGCTGGAGAGAAATTTGAGATGTTTGCTCGGGATTTCATATATTTCTCCAGCACTGTCAGGAATTTCATCTTGAACATACTTTCTTTTCGAATAACTTGATCTTTTTCCTGACGGATTTATACCAGAATTTATTCAAGATTGCACATCAAATTGAAAATTTGATGAATTTTTTCTATGATTGGACTCCACTTTCAAATCTCTTATCATTGTTATCACTATCTGATTACGAGAAATGTGAGAGATATTACTTGATAGTGCAAGAAATATCAATTTAGACTTTGCTGGCATTAAATTTATAGACGAGAATGGTGAAGATGCGGACAAAAATTTGAGATTTTAATGATATTTTGCATTTATATTTTACATAATAAATTGGATTTCTAGTCTGTGTGCTAGTCTCGGATATAGACTTATAAAGGCGCGCATACACTTGGGGTTTAGTCTAGGACACTTTGACTAAAACGAGGCCCAGAGCTTCAATAGACCTGAGTTTGGCAAAGGAATTTGCTTATAAAGTTGTTCTGATGGTTAGGCTAGGCACGATCCGAGGAGACCACAGTAGAAGCCCCGTTTTAGCCGCTAAGTCTCCTAGGCTAAAACCAAGTGTATGCGGGGCAAGAATTGATGAGAAGTTTACTCAAAGCGGTTAATTGACCGAAACTGCCCCACTGCGGGACAGTTACAGACTGAGCAGTTTCGTACTAACAATTTTATTGTAACAAGACTAAATTTGCTATTGAATAAAATGGTTTACAAAAGCAAACGCTCTAGTTATTTTAATTAGTTTTTAATTAAAAATAAGTGTGTTTCCAAAATTTTAATCTAAAATAAAAGGGTATTTTTAAACATTTTTTTAAAGCAGCAAAAACTGAAAAATTGAGTTCAGCTCTTAGAGAATATCTGAGAATATCTGAGCAGAATATAAGTCTGTGTACTATTTTAGTAATTATCCCATGATCACTGTTTTTTATATAGAGGCAATGGAGGTTTAGTCGCGTTATCTTCTTCAACCGCTTTAAAACTTGATTTGTCTGCATCAGCCCTTGTTTGTACTGCCCTATTCTCCCCTATTTAATTTTAAAATATATTTTTCTCTTTTTAATTTGTTCCTCTTTTAACTAAAGTTATACACTTAGAATAAACTTACTTTTCAGCAATTCTCAACTTAAATATACATAGCTGTCCGTAATAACCTTGCTTACCCTTAATAATGAATAGAACAAGAATGATGTGTTTTAAATAATTGATTTTAAGAGAATTTCAAGAGTTCATTCTTGTTATTATTTAATTTGCTAAAATTCCTACCCATTCTATAAAAATTTCCAGAGGGATTAAAGAAATCCTGTCTCGCAAATTTGTCGAATTTCTATTGTTTGAATTAACGAACTTTGTTCAACGAGCGAAAATCTTAAATCTTTGAGAACATCTCCATCACCTGCACCATCTCTTTTGTTGCAGGAGCTCAAGGAGTTCTCTTGGGTACACGTGATATGGCAAGGCAGTAAATCCAAAGAGTGCAATGAATTCCGAAGAATTGTACAGTCTCCGGTGGAATAACCACCACAGCCACATGGTGCATGCGTTCAATGCCCTCCTGCAGACCAAGACTCTCGTGGACGTGACTCTGGTGTGCGCCGAGACGAGCATTCGGGCGCACAAGGTCGTCCTGTCGGCGTGCTCTCCCTTCTTCCAGCGCGTCTTCGCTGACACGCCTTGCAAGCATCCCGTGATCGTGCTCAAGGATTTCAATGGCTGGATTGTGCAGGCCATAATTGACTTTATGTACCGCGGTGAAATCCGGGTGTCCAAGACGCACGTCCAGACCCTCATCCAGGCGGGGGAGTCGCTGCAGATCCGCGGTCTGGCGGACTTTAGTGTCTCCGATAGTTTTCCCATTCTCTTCGCCACAACTCCTGAGGATCTCGATATGGCCACAGATACCTCCACGATTCTCTCACCTGCCAGCCCCGAGTCGGTGTCGAGTCGCAATACAGGTCAACTGCACAAGCTTCTCATCTCACCACACAGTTTCCTGGACTCAGGGGGGGAGAACATCCCCAATTCCGATGGATACGCCACGAATCTGCCCAGGAGGAAGCAGGCGCGTCCCAGAAGACGCTCTGGCGATGAGTGCACGCCTCAGGATCTCAGCCAGAAAATTCTGCTGGATCCCCTGCAGTGTAGACTGAATGCTGAGAAAGCGGACGCAGAGAAGCCACCAGAGAACCACCAGACAAATCACCAGACACCTGCCAACTCCCAGAACCACTCACCAGAGCGAACGGAAGCCCCTGAAAATCTCTGTACGAGATCCACGACACCGCCGTCGGAGGAGCGCGGAGATGAGGAGCAGAGGCGAGACAACAACAATGGTATCCTGTTCAGTCTCAAGGATCTCAATTCGTGGAGTCAGTCGCCGTTTGCCAAGTGCTGCCAGATGCTGCCCAATCACCTGCCGGGACATGGGATAATGATTCAGACACCTGAGTCGCCGCCAGGGGAATCAACGGAGCCGGATGAGAGTGCTGGGGAGAAGATGGATGAGAGCCCACCTGATGGGGAAGTGGGGGAGGGAATGCCCGCGCCCAGGACACCCACGGGAGGAATGCCATCGGCTGTGAAATACGAAGAACAAAATGGCACGAATCTCCTGCCGGGAGCAACACTTCCTTTTCCCCGGATCTCCTCAGTGTCGTCGCTCTCATTCAGTCCGCCTCACAGTAAGTTGATTTTTTTTTCTTTTAAAAAATATATTTTCATTCATTTCTTCCGTTTCCTTGTTTGAGAGCTTTTGATTGAGACACTGAATTCATGATTATGGATTAAATGATTTCTTCAAGATGTGCTTCATATAGTGAAATGGGATATCTTGTGTTTGAAAAGCGATCAATTTGGTAAATCAATTTCCAAAAATTCCAAGGAGGAGAAAGATTTCTAAGAGAATTTTTTAAGAAAGCTATCTTTAAAAAGCTTTAATAAAAAGCTTTCGAAAGAAAGCTGGAGTTTTCTAAGTAAGATTTCAATGGAAGTTTTCTAAGAAATCTTTCCGAAGAA
>CAKKOB020000152.1:16046-33616 GCA_918844115.2 Phlebotomus perniciosus | reverse complement strand
ATGGAAGCTCCTCCACTGGGACTTTTTCAGCACGCTGCCGAGTCATCCCGCCTGTACGGCTCTCCGATGCCCGATCAGCGTAATCTGCACAGCAATCCACCGAAATTCCTCAAGAAGAAATGTAAGTCTTGTCACTGACGTTATTTATGCCCACCTTAAAAGCACTAATTAGCAATTCTGCATGATTCCTCCGTGATTAAAGCCCATCAAATATTCCCTCGCGAGTGAATAAAAAATCTGCGGGTCGGAGCAGAAATTACATAATTGAAATTAATTGATGCTGATGAGAACAACGTGATTTCTGCGCTGACTCAAAACTTGTGGTTGAAAATCTATGAAATTGCTCACCGTTTAAGTGCATTCGCCCATTAATTCGCACGATTAGGTAGGAAGATCCGTTAAAACGCTGGGAGAAAAACTTGTGATAAGTTTCTAATTTGTCTCTCATGCGGGCAAGAAATCATGATTTGTGATCATGTATGTCTCCAAAGAACTTTTATTAGTTTTCTCCGGGAAAAGGCATTAAAGAAGACACTCTCCTAACAAGATCAAGAAGATCTCTTCGTATCTTGACTTTGCGCGTCTAATTCGATAAAATTCTGCTCATTAGGAAAAAGTTAAATAGCTCACGGGTATCTTTTTCCGATTTATGATCGCAGATCTAAATATTAGGGGAAAGGCGGGCAAGTTGACGCACTAAAAAGAATAGACAAAGTCTGCATAGTTTCATTATCTGGATTAATAGACCAAAAGATTTTCTGAAACCCTAAATTTTCCATCTCAAAATAAACTTTAAGGCAAGTTTACACAGAACAATTATAATAATTATTTTACTTTTATTCAATTTGATTTTTATTTTTCTTATTTCTAAATTCTAAATTATTTCTAAATTTTGATGAAATTAATATCAAAGTTATTAATAGATAAAATCTCGATGAAGAAAACCAAAAATAAAGGGAAGTCGTGAAATATATTCTTAAATTTACTTTTATTATTTTATTTTATTAAAATAAGAGGACACACCATCTTGCTAACTGCGCCAACTTGTACACCTTTCCCCTATATCGCTTAGGAAAGTTCTATGCTGCTTTTATGGGTCATTTGGTCTACATTCTGATAAGTATTATTTAATGTTGTGCATAGATTTTGTCAGCTCACAATTTTCATAAATCTTCAATCCACCAGAATCCCAGAAGTTGGTCTATTTAGCATTTAAATAGTTCGTTTCTCACAACTTCTGATTAAAGAAAATGCTTTCTACTCGATAAAAAAATATAAATTCTTCCTTGAAAGAGAATTTATGTATCAAGACTATAACAAAATATGTATATTTTGCGTCTAATATTGTCTTTATTGAATACATTGCATGACGTGAGAATGTTATTAATTCACGTGACAAACTTATTTAACTATACCGATATTGATTAATTTACTCGTAACTCATTTAGTAAATTGACAAATTATGAGGACAAAAGAGCAAAAAGAATAGCAATTATGTTACCATATTAATTTGTTTTGCATAATAAATATTATTTTTTTATGTTAAGAAACTCAAATGTGAATTGATGTAATATCAGTGGACTAAATGATTTTTTCTATTATTTTTTATCACTTTGGAAATTGTTGTAGTCATCAGAAGTCCCATCTGATTGTGATAGATAATAATGAGACTTTTAACTTTTTCGAGAAACTCATCAATTCTTTTAATTAATTTTCAATGAACTTCCCAAGAGAAATGTATCACTTTTTTCGCAATTAAGAGACGGGATTTACAAAGTTCTCATGGGATGGTACGAGAGGAAAAAAAATAATGGAAATTATCATAATTCTTGCTTCATTAACATCAAAATGAACAACTTCATTAAAAGAGATTTAAAAAGTAAAATGTCGCGTGGAAGAGACATGATCTGATGGGCTTTTCGCGACGGCACAAATGAGTAAATTCACTAGTTTTCACCATGAATTGTAAACATCTTAATGAGACACTCACAGTTTCTGCATGTTTAACACTGAAAAGCCTTGCCAGGCTTTTTTTTTTAGGAATTCCTTAATGGCGTGAAGATTGAAAATAGAGTCAATGAAAGTGTGGCTGGTCTTGGGATGGGTGGGTGAAAGTGCTAGAATAAAATGGCTATAAATATCTTTTGCCGTCGGTAAAAGTGATTCTAAAAGGAGTCCTTCTTTTTTCCCCCTCACCATTTCCGCGTTGGCGCCTTGGATGTTGCGTCTGAGCAGTGGCTCGACCCAAAGGTCAACACTCGGCACCCCGAGGTGGACCGCCAAGATCGTGGACCAATGCTGAGCTCACGGAAGCGCTGCAGCACGTGTGGAACAAAAAGATGACCACGAGTCAGGCGTCCAGGATCTTTGGTATTCCCTACAACTCCCTCCTCATGTACGTTCGCGGTAAGTACGGCAAGAGTCTCAAGTTGGAGAAGCTGCGGAAGGACTGCATCAGTGGACCACCTATTGAGTTGCTGACGATGGGCATTTGTGGGAACAACAACAACACCTCCAAGAAGGCCAATCAGAATGCCAACAATTCAGAGCGAGACTCCAGCACGAAGGACACCTCCAATGGTGGTGGTGGGACTCTCTTGAAGATCCCTCCGCCACCGGGAAGTGGTTCACCTTTGCCGCCTGATCCGGAATTGGCGGCAGCGGCTGCCGCCGCTGCTGCCGTCTCTCATCCCAACCTCATGTTCGGCTCATTCTCGCCGGCCTTCTATCCGGACTTCTCTTCCGCTTTCCCTGGACTTCCGCTCACGATGCTCAATCTGCTGCCGCCGCCGCCGCCACCGCCCACGGATGACGCTGCCAAGTCACCGCCGCCAACGACACAGTCATTTAATCACCAGCACGAGCTCAAGCATGAGCTGCTGGAGCGCCATTGACAGGAACAGCATCACAAGATGATGGCTTTGCCGGAAAATGCCATCAAGATGCTGTAACTGCTGCAGCCGCTTCGGTTGATCCCTCCTCTTGCGCTCTCTCACCCCTTTTGGCCCCCATCTCTATGTTTTAGGGAATTTTTCCCTAATTAATTAAATTTTTATATGAAATTTATTTTTATTCTTTCAATAAAATGTTTATTCTTTTGTTTTACTAGCTTAGAAAGCTTTTTTACAATCTTTCTTTATGACAATTTTGAATATAAGGTTATTGCATTTGAAAAGCGATTTTCTGACCTTCTAAGCAAGTTTTACATATCTGAGGTTCTAATCAAAAGAATTGGGAAAGATTTGTATCGTTGGAATTGTTAGACCTTCTGCTTCCCGAATATACTTTAAAATTTGGGATCAGACTAAGTTTTAACTTCCTAGAACCAATTGATTCTAGGATTCCAGATTATACAAGGGATTTTTCAAGTATAGGTTTGCGTCTTATTCAAGCCTACCCCAGATCCATTTTTTTCTGAATGAAAATCTTATAAACGTATTTACATTAGATGATTGCGTATCCAGACCCCTATATAGAATTTTCCGAATTTTCGTGATTCAAAGAGGCACTTGTAAAAATTTCATCTCCAGAAACAAGTGGCACTAGGAGCCTAGATCCTGGTCTTATCGAAAATTCCAAAGCTAGTTCTGAAAATAGAAGAACAAACGACTCCAACAACATAAAACTTGTACAGGCGAGCCTTGCAAATTGCAGCTGGCTTCTTACAGTTGAGTTTTAAATTTGTTTGTTTTCATTTAATGCTCGCTCTGTTTTGTTGATGAAGAAGAGAAGAGCGGTATCTAAATGCTTATTAAGACAAGCAATTCAGGAAGGAAAGACTGCAAAAAGATTCATTTAAAAGTCTCAAACTCTTTAAAAACATAAATTCCGTTACAATTTTGAAATTCTACATGTAATTTGCAGAAATGTAGAGGGCGCTTTTAGGTCCCAAATGATGCAATTTACAAGACCCGCCTGTATAATTCTGCTGATTAGAACCTCAGATATGCAATTGTATCTCTGAGGGTAAAAAAGTCGCATTTTATCTGCAACAACTTAATATTATAAATAAAAACATCACTAGGGTGATCGTTTACATTAAAAATTTAAAAAATTCTATATAGACAAACGTTGTCAGTCGTCTCATTTTTAATTAAACGATAGCAAATAGCGCGAGAGAAATCAGGGGGTGAGCAACTGAATGCTAGTGATTCTCACAAAATATAGTGCAATATTTGAAAATTTCTAAAATACCAAAATCTCTCTCTTGTTAAATGTATTTTTTATGTGAAAAAACTCTAATTTAAATTACCCTGAAGAAGTTAATAGTGGAAAAAACACTCTTGATTGTGTATTGATGCTGATGGGACACTTTTTTTGCATATTGTGTGATATTTTTTATGTGTTTTTTGGGAACGCTTTTCAAGAATCCTCAGCTACATTTTCCAGTTCCTGGCTTCATTATCCAACCATCCATTAATGTGGAAGAGAAATCTTCTGTGGAACCAATTTCACCATTTTTGAGCTTATTTTCTCCTTTTTTTCGCCTCTCAAATTCCCTTTTTCCTCACCATCTATTTATGTGGGTGACTCAAAAGACTGCAATATTTTCCCATGTTTTATTTAACTCCTTCTCTTCCTGGGAGTGACAAAAGATATCACTTGGTGTCTGGAGAACATTTCTCCTCTGTGGAAGGAGTTAATTTTTTTTCGATGGTGTGTTGGGAGACAGTGCAATTTTATTTAAAAAATTTTGGCAAATAATGGAAAAGAAAGAAAAAACGAAAGATATTCATAATACAAAGAAGAAGAAAGTTCATTTAATATTAATCTATTGATGTGAGTTAATAAAAATGATATCACGTAGAGAGAAAAAATCAAGTATTATGAAAATAAAATGTGTAAAAAATAAGATGAATTTAAAAGAAAAAAATTAAAGTGTTGTAAATTACTTTGTACAGTTAACTGTAATATACGTACTTTGAATGGTGGAGTGGAAAAAGAAAACCCAAAAAAAGAATAATTCTAACTGATATGCGCAACTTCCATTTTGATGGGAAATAAAAAGTGGTGTAGAAATTAAAAAAGAATTTCTCAAAATGCAACACAAACAAGGAACTTTAGTGGATTTAATCAACTCTATTGAACTCTAATAGTCATAGTAATTGAAACTAATACAGAGTAATATGTCTTGTACCTCATGTAAAAAAATACAAATTACTAAAACATGGACAAAGAAGAAATAAAGCTATGAGAGCAAAAAAACAGAAGAACCTCTATTAAAATCTTTCTATATATTGAGAAATTAATATTAAGAAGAAAAGAAAATCTAGTGAATAAGATAAAATTGATGAATCAATCTGATATATTTAATCCCTTTAAAATAATTAGATGAATGAAAAAAAATCTCAATATCTATTGACATTATTTTAATGTGGTAATTGACGTAGGGAGAAATATTTAAAAAGTTTTACCAAAATAGAATGTCATTTACTGAGTATGAGAGAAAGACCATTTAAAGGCAATACTTTTAGATAATAATATTTTGTAAAAGAGATCTGGACGATAACAGGACTTGATTATCGTTCAACAATGGATTTAGACAAGTGGCTAGAGGGAAATAGTCTATGACAATGTTTTATTTTAGGATGAGAAATCATGACAAAGCAGACAACCAAATAATTAAAGAAAAAAAAATCTGTAAAAGTATAAAATTAAGGGAATGTGAAAGAAAATTATGCGTAAAATTGAGGAAAAGAGTAACATAAACACATACGAGAAATGAGAAAATAAATGTTTGAATTGGATTAGAGGCTTTTATTTTCGATACTCTCCAAATAAGCTTATGTGGCAGAATTCCCGGACGATGAATAAATAAGGCAAAATCCTTTAGGTCAGACATTTCTCAAAATTGACCAGCAATAAAACCCAGCTAAATATTTTAATCAGTAAAGTTTGCGATCAGTAAAAAATATTATTTTTGTAAAATAAAAATCAGCAAAAAAGTACTCAACTTCGGATTTACAATTGATTAGTAAAAAGGTAGATTTTAATAAAAACAAAAAGTGTCAGGAAATTTTTAAATTTTTGAACAGGGGGTCAAGTCTTGTTTTATTAACAGATTAAGAAAAGTTTGAAATTTGAAGTTTTCAAGTTTAGAAAAACCCCGATATCAGTATTATTTTGTATCAATTTTGTATTATTATTTGGGAGATAATATAAAAAAGTGATTGCCAAGTTTAGACTTGGCGGAGTGCCCCGACACGTTGCGTTTAGAGGGGAGGGAGTCAGTGGGATGATAAAGTCTGTTACTTTTTGCCGAATGGGTTTGATGAAATTCTTTAAAAAAAATATCTAATGAGTACCCACTTGATCGGTTAGAGGCGAGTAAAACACTTGAAAAGACAGTTCAAAACTTTTGACCTTGAAACAGAGGTCTAAGTGTTATACGAACATTTTTAGAACTGGTCCAAAAGTGGTCTAAAAGTGTTATACAAACTTTTTTAGTATTGGTCTAAAAATGGTCTAAAAGTGTTGGAAATTCAAAGACCTTTCCAATGAATACCCACAACGAATTCCGGTTTAAACCTGTTTTAAACCCCGATTAAGTTTAAACCGCATTAGGATTCTAGGAAATTCAAAGACTTTTCAAATGAGTACCCACATGATGGTTTTGGGGCGAGTAAAACCCTTGAAAAGAAAATTTCAAACATTTGACCTTAAAAAACAGTTAGACGGTATGAATGGAGGTCATTGGCATGTATGGACGAAAAGTGCGTCTAGTGAATCTACAAAACATATGTGAAAATGAAAAAAATCGTTAGAGCCGTTTTTGAGAAATACCAAAAAACATGTTTTTATATGGGATAGGGGGGCTTTTTAGAAAAATGAAAGGCCTGGTCCTGATCCCAGGGTTGACTTTAGGGGGGTCTCCCGAAGACCCGAAGTCTCTATCTGCAACCGTTGGGCATCCAGGGCGGTAACAGACAGATAAACGGACAAACACATTTGGATTGTAGTGCCATTTTTGTGTCGGGGCAATAATAAAACTTGAACTGGTTGATCAAAACTTTAGGTTTAAAACTTAAAACTTTAAAAAATATTGATCAAAAACTATAAGAATTTGCTAACAACTTCTTGATTTATTTGATATTTTTTGTTAACCTTCTGATCAATTGTATTTTTTGCTGGCCAGATTAATACCTATTATTAACTTTCCTCAAAAATGAGTAATTCAATAACTCTCAACACGAATATTTCCAAAGATAATCTCTGAATTTTCTCCATTTTCCAGGTAAAGAATGAGTGATTGCGTATGACAAATTCCTCCTATTTTTTTTACACTCTATCTCTTAGTTCCTCCGCTCCGCAGCGTTTATCTATTTGGCCGAAACGGCCGAAACTGATAAGATTCCGCACACCCGGAGTCTTATCACTCGGGTGGGCCCTTATCGCAAGGTGTGGCCTCGTTGATGCGAAGGAGAACATTCTTTGCTCACTAACCTGTTCGATGTGCCAGTGAATTCTTGTGGTGTGAACAAGTGTATTTCGAGTGGACAGTGATTTTTGCCAGAAAGCAAAATTTATTCGGGTCATCGGGTGTTTGCGACAAGACTCACCGTTATGCTCTAAAAGAATCAGAAGGACTGGGAGAGAAAGATCATCCATCGAATTGTATTTTGCAATAAGTGCCTCTCAAACATTTTTTTACACACCTCAATTGTGTCTTTTTTCCCCCTTTTGGTTCGCTCTTTCACATTTTATTTAGTGTGGTGTTGAAGTGCTTGTGATAGAGAGAGCAAAAAAAAAAGAAGCAGAAGGTGAGAATTGGAGGAAAAAGCAGGTGATTCTCTCATTTCATTTTGTATAACATCTCTCGAGATTTTCCCTTTTTTCGGCTACCACATGACATATTTAAAAGTTAATTCAATTATTATCTCAATGGTTACTCACAGCTTTTTGATGTCGATGATGAATCAACAGCAGGTTAACTGTTATGCTACGCGTAGAAAAATGCGTTTCGCATAACGTTATTCGTTAGAATTCAAAAATTGTATTAACCCTTTAGGGGTACTTGTATCAAATATGATACATTAATATTTTTGAGGTTTTGGGATATAAACCTTTTCAAAGTTAATACGATAATTCGGTAAGGAACTTCTTTTCTAGGAATTCTTGAGCTTCCCTTAACTCGGAAATACATATATAAATTATGCTTTAAAAAAAATATTGCGTTATGTCAAAAGTTAACTGATTTGCTACGCGTAGAAAAATGCGTATTACATCAGTTGATTCGTTTGAATTTGAAAAATTCCCACCAAAAATTGTGTTAAAATTCAAAATTTAAAAAATCTCTTTTTCACCTGAAAATTTTACAAATTGGGTTAAACGCCCAAGAATTTCCCAACTATGATTAAATAGATCAATTTGTTATCTCAGTTCTCATTTCGTAAGCTCGAGGTGGGAGATAAGAGTCTCCCGTAATCAATTTTCACAGCGCTAAAATATTGACTTATGCCAAGCGTGGAAAAAGCTCACCTAGTGCCTTTCCCAATTAATCACCAAATGTAATTTCTTGCAGCACCATGGGGAGACTCTTTCTGCTTGTGAGTCTCTCTGCGATACTATGTGGTGTCCAGGGTCAGGAGAATGCCCAGACAAGGATCTCCGCTGCCCTGCAGGAGTGCTACAGGGATGCTGAGCTCTTTCAGCGAGACAATCGTCTGCCTCACACCCCGGAGATGCTGATTGAGTTGATCCGGAAGGTGGAGGACTCTCCGGACTGGCGACAGGATATGCGACAGCTGGCCATGAGCATTGTCCACAGATTCAGACAGGATGGCATTGAGAGAGCTCCAGGAGTGGTCGCCAGCGACACTGTTCTGCCCTTCAGTCCCATGGGCTTCCAGTTCACCAAGCATAGGATCCTTCTGACGCGCCTGGTGCCGGGAAATGCCATGCAGTTCCCCAATGAGACACTCTCCGCCTCTGAAAGGGTGAGTCCATGGCTTTTTTTTCGAAACCCTGGGAATGAGTCCGTCCCCCTCAATTATCACAACTTGTGTTAATGTCGATAAGCGATAACTGATTGGAAGAGAACTTTCGTCAATAACGTTTATCTCGAGTATCATAGCGCTAGCAGAGATAAGGATATATTTGCTTTGTGTTACCAATAATTTTCACAATGTTCACACGTTTACGAATTTATAACTTGTAGTGAATAATCATTTCTCTTGGAATCTCTTTGAATCACCCAGGAAGTTATTATGAAGCTTCTGGGAAATCGGATAAACTTTCTCATAGGAAATCGGTTAAATTTCTTAAGTAAAATTCGCTTTTAAAATCTTTTTTTATCCTGTATTATAATTTCCTTTATTTCACCAAAAAAATTTAACCAGACAATATCCATCTTACCTACATGCATAACATATCTCTCTTTGAGCTTATGTGAAAATTCTGTAATTTCTGTCTTATCAGTAATGATCAAAAAAGTAATCCCTCAATTTGATCAATGCTAAAAATAGTCCGTTAGAATTTCTAGGGAAGTTCATCGAGTTTCTCAATAATTTTCACATAAGCTTCAATGCCTCTGAGATACTGTTCAACAAAGATGAACTCGTTGTGGTCGTGCATACGGATTGGAGTTTTATTCATGGGCGTGAATCCAATGGCAGGAATTCCTCGAGCTCTTAACAATCTTGAATCCGTCATTGCGGGCAGGATTTCGGGAACAGCTGTGAAGTTGAGCTCTTTCAGAGCATCTCGAAAGACCACCCAGTAGGGATCTGAATCATCAATAGGGGTCGGTTGGACAGCTTTTTCTCTGGATTCAAATTTCAGCTCAATAATTCCACCAGATTCCTCAATCCATTTCTCTATTTGCTGGAGAAACTCCTCGTCGTTGACATAGTAAGGTAGTCGGATGTCGAAGGTGGCTGATAATTCCTCAGGAACTACATTGCTAAGAACTCCTCCGGATACTTTAGTGAGATTTATAGAAGTAACATTACTCGGTGGAGCCCCCATATTCTCCTTTTCTGCCTCAATCATTCTGAACTCATTCATTTTCCCCAAAATGACTGAGAATTTCTCTCCGGCTGTATTGTTCCATAATATTGAACCATGACCTGGACGGCCTTTGGCCGTCAACACAATATGCCACATAGTTTTTTCTCCATAAAATAGAAAGTAAGAATCCGTTGGAGAAGCAACTCCCTCATCTAAGGCGAATCCCACATTGAGGTCCTTAAATTCCTGCGTCTCTACAAAGGCCTTCATTCCATGAGGGCCTCCGATTTCTTCATCCGGCACGAAAAGTACGTGAACAGTTCTCGTAGGCTGAAAATTTTCCCGCTGGAGGTGCCTAAAGGCGGCCAGATACAGCGTTCCTAGGCTCTTCATATCCTGGGAGCCCCGAGCGAAAAGTCTTCCTTCGTCGTCTATTTCAGCAGCGAAGGGTGGATGACTCCAGCTGTCCGGGTAAGCAGGGACAACGTCCATATGGGAGTTCAAGAGGATTGAGGGTAGATCTGGTTCACTACCCTTCCAAGTGATCACGATAACGGGCTTAGTTTCCAAACTGGGATGGTACACGCTGATAGGAAGGTTGAGAGATTCCGCTTGTCTTCTCAGGAACTCAACGCATGGTTCTGGGAGAACAAAAATTGTTAGTTTTTTTTTATGGGATTTAAAGATATTTTGAGAGCTGGGATACCCTGCTCTTTAGGATTTCCAAATAACTTAAGTAATGTACGCTATAAAAATTCGGCCGACCCAAGGGCCGACCGTTCGCTCGCTCATCCGTCTATCTGTCTTCTAGAAATGTGAGGCTCCTGATTCATGCAACGCTACGTTAATATAGCTTTAATTTACACTTCGACTTTGGTAATCCATTTCAGAAGAGCAAGAGGGAACCCCAAATCTGAAACTAAAAGTTTTCTCAAAAGGAATGGATTCCTTCGCTTTTACTATATTCTAAATGAGTGTCTGAGTCATCTGACTAGCTGTATCAATTTGTCCAACTTTCCCCTATAAAAGATTTGTTCTTCATCTTTTATAACAGTTTTTTATTTTACCAAAAAGCTCATTATAATCGGACAATATATATATATACCGCATACACCTTTCCCTATAATGCTTAAATTTTATTCACTTTGAGCCTGGAGAAACTTTCTGACTTCTGTCTCATCAGTTAACACAGTGAATGCACAGAAAGAAACTCAAAACTAAATATTAAGAATAATCTGTTAAAATTTTTAAGGAACCTCAGTGATTTTCTCAATAATAGTCACATAAGCTTCAATGGCTCTAAGATACTGTTCCACATAGATGAACTCATCATGATCGTGCGCGAGAACTGGCGTTTTATTCATGGGTACGAATCCAAGGGCCGGAATTCCTTGAGCTCTCAACAATCTTGAATCCGTCATGCCGACCAAGATTGCAGGAACAGCTGTGAAGTTTAACTCTTTAAGGGCATCTCGAAAGACCACCCAGTAGGGATTTGAATCATCGATAGGGGTCGGCTCTACAGCCTTTTCCTTAAATTCAAAGGTCATCTCAATCATTCCACCAGACTCCCCAATCCACTTTTCTATTTCCTGGAGCAACTCATCCTCGTTGATAAAGTAAGGCAGTCGGATGTCGAAGGTGGCTGATAATTCCTCAGGGACGACATTGCTAAGAACTCCTCCAGATACTTTAGTGAGATTTATCGAGGTCACATTACTCGGTGAAGCTCCCATTTTCTGCTTCTCGGCTTCAATCGTCCTGTATTCATTCATTTTCCCCAAAATTAGAGAGAATTTCTCTCCGGCTGTGTTGTTCCATAATATTGACCCATGACCTGGACGACCCTTGGCTGTAAGCACTATATGCCACATAGTTTTCTCGCCAAAGGACAAGGAATATGAATCCGTAGAAGAAATAAGTCCCTCGTCCAAAGCGAATCCCACATTGAGATCCTTGAATTCCTGCGTCTTTATAAAAGCCTTCATTCCATGAGTGCTTGCGATTTCTTCATCCGGCACAAAAACTGCGTGAACAGTTCTCTTAGGCTGGAAATTTTCTCGCTGGAGGTGCCTAATGGCGGCCAGATAACCCGTGCTTATGCTCTTCATGTCCTGGGAGCCCCGAGCGAAAAGCCTCCCTTCGTCGTCAATTTCAGCAGCAAAGGGTGGATGACTCCAGCTGTTCGGATAAACAGGAACGACATCCATATGGGAGTTCAGGAGGATTGAGGGTAAACTTGGTTCAGTGCCCTTCCAAGTGATTACGACAACGGGCTTGGTTTCCAAACTGGGATGATACACGCTGATAGGGAGATTGAGAGATTCCGCTTGTCTTCTCAGGAATTCAACGCATGGTTCTGGAGAATATGAGGAGTTTTATAAGTCCCAACCCAACTCCATCAATCTGTTAATATTTTAAAAGCTAATACTAAACGGATTTTGAAATGTTTTATTATATTTTCTTGTGTAAAAATTAACTAGATCTAATCAGTAATGACTGAACTTATCATCGTACCAACTCAGACACAACATATTAAGCACTTTGCAAAGTCACTTTGCACTCACTTTATGCGAAATCTAAAGATATTTTTTGACTTTTTAACAACGAAAATGTTAAATTTTATTCATCCTGAACATCTCACCATAATCTGGGTCAGGATGAACACTGGGAATCCTCAAGTACTCCCTCAAAATTTGAACTTCTTCATCAATTTCCCACCACTTTTGTTCCGTTGGTGGTGGAGTAGAATCCTCAGAATCCCCATAATCCCAATGTCGGGGATGGTGAAAGTGACGCCAATGGGGTGCACCCATTGTATTTGCAATGCAGAGGACAAAAATAAATCCACATATCAAGAATTTCACTGGATGGTGCTCCATCAAAAGTTCCTTTATGCTTCGCGACTTGAAAACTTGTAATTGTTCTTCACACATGAAACGTCTCGCCCAGATATTTGTCCCCGGAACACTTTTCTTGCGCCGGCAGTGCTGGTGAGCCAGGGCGAATCAACAATGGGAATTGTGTACACTGCAGAGATCAAATAAATCGTTGACTTTCTCTTGCATCTTCAAATGCATGTTTAACACCAAATTACATATGTTCAGAAAGCCCTTTAGCCATGCTGAGTAGCAACAGTCTCTGCAAATATTTATTCGGATTTCCACGCGTGTGAAATTTATACACACAGAAAAATTCATTTTATCGGTTTTATCGCATTATTAATTGATAGAAATCTCTTAAGGTGGGCCCTCACCGCGTTAATCAGAGATTGGGAGTGAGAATCAATAAGAGGGGCCAAATTTTGTGGCACAAATTAACGAGAGTAGCCCAGAGAAATCACATCGAGCAACTCTTAATGCCATTGTTAGGATTCTTTGCATTACAAATCAATCTATCACTCTGATTTTTCTCCGCATGACTCTTTCTCAGCCAAATCGCTGAGCGAAAGAACTCAATTGGGAGGGAATTAGAGTGGTACTCATGATTGTTCTTTCACTCGGTTGGATTCTCAATAAATTAGGATTAAGTGAAGTGAAATGTATGAGCGGTTTTATCAGGGCACTGTGCCGTTGGTACATTTATATTCAAATATGTTCACTTTGTTGGTCGTTTAAATTTTTTTCTAACTTGGCATTGCAAAGAGTTGTTAAAGTAGCTAATATTTTACACCAGAAAATTTAATTGGGGAAATCCTTGACTTTTTAGTGCGCCCTTCACTTTATGATCTCCACTTCCGTGGATACTGCTGTGCGTGGAGATGAGAATATCCGTTGCAGCCAGCTATCGCAATATAGATCCCGCGTGCCAAGAGATGTGGAGGGAGAGGAGCCTGAGGATCACGAGGGAGCTGAAGAGGATCCTGAACCAACCGATGATGAAGATCTCGAGGCAACTCTCCTGGACACAGAGATTGAGGAGCAAGTTGAGGTCACCAACGTGAATACGGCCATCAGTCAATGTCCTGTAGAGAACGGAGTACTCCTATCTCAGTGGGGAGCTCTGTCCGCCGGACCAGTTCTCACAGGTATCGCTGCCGGACTCTCACCTCAATCCGTCATGACCAGGGAACTCCTAGCCCTGTCCCGTGAAGCTGGTCGGTCACAGCAGCAGCAACAGAACTTCCAAGTGGACAATCGTTGGGCATCAACTCTCGCTGGAGATCTGGCGGAAGTGGCTTTGCGACAGGGTCCTGCAGCTGGTCGTACCATTGCAGTAGGTGCTCCTGGCACCTTCAACAGCACCCTCATCCCACGTTGGTTCTTCCTGCGTCAGCGAGAGCACTTCGAGATGACCGACGCTGAAATCCGTGGTGGTCTTGATGGTCTCATCATGGGATTGAATGTCGCAGAATGGCGCAGTAGGTTCAACGCCCTGAAGCTGAGTCAGGTCCTGGACATGTACTACAGTCATAGGGGAGTGTTTGAGAGAAGATTCAGGGCTTGCAACAGGAACACGCTGTTCCCAGAAGTTGCGCCCGTTGAACAGCTCACGGCGCAAACGACCGCTTTCGGTACGGTTCTGGACAAGGACATGCAGCTTCGGGTTACCCTCACTCCTGCTGGCATCCAGTCCTTCTCTAATGCAGCTGTTGAGTCCCTATCAACTTATATTCGTAAGTAATAAAAGGAAGGAGTTTGATATCAATTTTTTAAATGTTTTATTCACTTTCTTACAGCTCAATCTTTGAATGATCCTTCATGTGCTGTAACGGCTAACCGACCCAATGACGAGAACATCTGGCGCACCTCGGCTGATCTGTTCATCTTCCTGGACACTTCTTGGCCGTACATGGAGATCAGCGGACCCATTGCTCATCTGCTCCACAATTTGGATGTGAACAGATTTGGAACGTCCTATACGCTCATGAATGCCGTTGATGGAAGCATAATTGTTAACAAGACCAACAGTCTCAGCGACTTGTATGCTCTCTGGAACCTAACAACCCATCAGTCCCGTAAGTATCCTAGTAGTTGAGATCGTAGTCATATAATATTGATACTATTGATAACTATATAGTGAAAAGTCTGAAATGATTTTGAAAACGTTTAAATCTAACTGATCTATCTAACAGCCTCAAAGCCTGTAATGGCAAAAATAATCACCTCAAGTGTTACAAAAATGCATCTCCACTAATGCATATACTTCAGGGGAAATGTTTTTGCTATACCCTGACCAGTATAAGATGAAAAGGAATCACTAAAGAAACATCTTATCAATCATGATTTTTTCCGATTTCAGATCCCCAAGGTGTGGAGTTCCCTCGACTCTTGCCAACCCTTCAAACCCTGATGGCCAATCAGCTGGATCATGAACGCAAAGCCTCAACTGTTGGTGGCCGCTCCAAGATTGTCCTGATTGTTCCCAACATGTCCGGTGTGAGTGGAGCGGACTCTGACTTTGCCGATGAGAGACTAAGAACTCTCAGGGAAGTTGCGCCTGACATGGAGCTCTTCTTCCTGTCTGGAGGCACTGCAACCCGATGGAATCGCTTCGTCCGTAATCCACGCGTCCACATTCATCCGTTGCGCGTGAGTGGCCTAAGCGGTGCTGAAGATAACACAATTCCTGCTCAGTTAAGGGATTTGATCAGCAGATTCCAAGAAAGTAAGGATTTCGAAAGATCTGACTCTAAAGCTAAGAATTTAACTAACAAAAATATATTTTTCCAGCTCCTCGACGCATCATCAACCACCGATGCGGAGCGAATTGGCAATCCGAGGATCAGGGAATTGAGTCCCAGAATGACTATGTTGAGCCTGAAGGAATTGTTTTCTATCGCGTCAGTCCAAACTACTTCTTCCGTTACGGTGACCAACGACGCATGGTCAGGATTCAAGGACAAGGATACGCCCCGCTGACCGTTTGTATGTCCAGAACAGAGCAAAATCCAAGGTGAGTCTTTTACGTTCTAGTAAGGACGAAACGGTGTAAACTTACCTGGGAATTCATGATTTTTAGGGCCAACGCAACAAATCAGAACGGCGAAGTGAGATGCACTAGAATCAGCCAGAACTCCTTTGAGGAGGACGTCAGTAACTACTGCTCTGATCACTCCTACATCCACCACTGTCCTCCTCTGTTCATCTCCGTGGAGGGACCTTCCCTGCAGGGAGGCGACAACATCCAGATCCGCTGTACAGATCTCGAGTGCCGTTTCCCAGACAGCTCGAGATTCGCCATCCAGACGGAGAATCTGGGTTGCTTCAGTGGAAGTGGAGTGAAGATGACGTTCCTCTTCATGATCCTCTCACCACTTTTCCTGCTTTTCACGCGATTTCTCTAGAATTTGAGCACTTTCCTCACACTGTGCCCCATTTTATATTTCCGTTGAGTCATAAGAACAAGTTAAATGTAAGATTTTCAATATTCTGACCACAAATAAACCATTTTAGTAAGGAAAAGACATTTTGGTGAAATCACAAAAAGCAATTTTCATTCATATCATTTGTCTCACATTCAATGGGGGGGGAGTTTCGCGATATCGGGTGGAATGAGTTGGTCAGATGGAGTTCTCAAGGATCCACGGGACGAATTTGGAGATTCTCGTACAGACACCGGGCAGATTGGCCTCGGCACATCCCACGCCCCATGAGATGATGCCAGCGAGGAAGTAGTGCCCATCGCGCGCCTTCACCTGCAACGGCCCACCCGAGTCACCCTGGCAGGAGTCCTGTCCGCCAGTATCGTGGCCGGCGCACAGGAAGATCTCCGGGATGAACTCGTGGCGGCCCGCGCGCAGGAACATTGTCTTGCAGCGGTCATTGCTCACGATGGGCACTGTGACCTCCTGCAGCACCGTCGGCAGTGTGCCCCCCTCACTCAGGCGCCCCCAACCCGTCACCGTGGCATTCTCGCCGATCAGCAGATCATCCGTGGCCGGAAGGCAGATGGGACTGATGTGCATATCAAAGTCCAACGGTGACTCCAATCTGACTAGCGCCAAGTCATACTCGTACGTGAAGAAGTTGTACTTGGGATGGACGATCTTCTTGGATGCGCCTCGCTCCACGTAGGAGAATTGCTCGTGCACGTGGGAGAAATCATACTCGCCCACTCGTATCCGAATCTGCGACGTGAGGAGACTGCAAAAAAGGGAAGAAACATGTTGTGAGATGCTCCACGTGGTGGACCACGTGCTACTCACTCATCCACGCAGTGGCCGGCTGTGGTGACCCAGTTCTTGTTCAGGACGGCACCGCCACAGCGATGAGTGCTGGAGAAGCCGAAGAAGGACGTCCGGCGCACAGACACTTGCCAGGGCCACCGCCCGAACGCGGCATTCTTCCCGCCCACGATTCGTGTCTCTGAGCGCGTTGCCAGAGATGAGACGCCGCACTCTGCAAGACAATGGGGAGAGAGAAAGAAAGAGCACACGATAGAATCATTGGATTTAATGTGAGTCACATGAGTTTTCTCCGATAAATCACCGGCCTCTCGCTCCAAGGGGGAAGTAATTGGAAGAAAGTAGTCGCATTTTATAGAGGAGATTGAGAAATATTCTGGTAAAATTTGGAAGATTCGAGATATTCGCGAAAATCTTATTATTCTTCATTAAAAAAAGAACTAAAATTTTTTTTAAGAAAAACAGGTGTTAAAAGATTGATAAATTAGATTAAAAA
>CAKKOB020000152.1:0-16041 GCA_918844115.2 Phlebotomus perniciosus | reverse complement strand
TAGTTTTGAAATGAAACTAACGCCTTTTAAAGGATAATCTGCTTAAATCATATAAATTTAGGATCAAACTATTCAGTATTTGCCAGTTAATTCCCCCTTGCTCGCAGTTCACGTAGTGAAAGGCCCCAGATATTCACAAACTGCATGCAAAAATCATCATAAATGGGTTTTTCACACCTTTCATAAGCAATTTGACTCGCTCACTTCAAGAGAATTCAGTTAGATTTTCTTTCACACTTTATTTGACTTTCTAGAAGTGGAAGAAGTGGCCAAAAAAGTTCTCTTCCACTTTGTATAAAACTAGCTAAATTCATTTTGATTTTGAAATTCTTTGGCAAATTTTTTTTTGTAAATCCTAAAGAATGGAAGGTCTTCACGAGAAATTGGCACAAAAAAATACTCAGTTGATGTCATTTTACGATCAACTAAAGCTTTATCAATACTTTAAAGACGCATTCCGATTTCGCAGAAGCACTGATAAGTAATTGTGTGAGATAAGATAGACTTATCCAATGCTTTTCACAAACTCTCGAAGAAGAACTGAATTTCTGGGAATTTTTATGAATTTCACATCACTTTCTGGCGTAAAGCATCAAATTCTCATTCAAATTTATTCTTCAAGAGATTGATAATGGAGATTTGATCGGAATTTTCTAAATCGAATCCGCTTAGAAACACAAAACCTGCGAGTAATCTACATAACATTTTAGACAAGATTAAGATGTCTTAACGCGTCGTCTAAAGAGATTTATTGGCATTTTTTTTGTTTTATGCAGACTTTCACTGAAATTTTTGTGATAAATACACAAATTATAATTCAAATTGTAACAAAAAATGGTTTGATAGTGGATATTTTATTATCAAGATGTCGGAGATAAATTCTTTAGATAAACTTAATCACTTTTAGACGAGATTAAGCCGCCTAAAAGCAAATGAATCCCAAAAATACTTTGTTTTTTAACAGAAAATTAATTTAAATTAAAAATTTATTCAAAAATCAGTCCGGTAAACCGCCATATTAGATTTAACTTTGATTTTCGCATGCAGTTGGCGTCTCTCGTTTAGTAATGGCCGAAAGAGAGGGAAAACTCTAGCTCTCTGCTTCGGCTGATGTTTCCCGCTCTTGGGCGCGCGCCCCCCAATGGGGGGTGAGTATGAAGGAAAAGAAATTTGTATACCTACTCCTTTGGCAGCGGATATCGTGAAGATGCGACTCTCTGCTTCCGTGACATTGGGTGGCGCCGTCGTGGTGGGCGCTGTGGGCTTCCGACTGGGCGGTGGCGTGGGTTTGCCCTTAGCGGGCGCATGTGGGGTGGCTTTCGTGGTGCTGGCCTTGAGGGGGGCCGTTGTGGCGTAGATGGGCTTCTTACTGGGCTTCGTCTTGTGCTTCTGCGGCAGGAAGGTCTTATTGGTGGTGGTTTGGGGTCGGGGATTCGTCACGAAGCTCGGCTGCGTGGACGATTGCCAGTGCGATAGCGCCTGGTGATCCGATGAGTCCTGCACGGCGTTATCCTCTGCGGTCACGCTGTTGCTCACCGAGATGGTGTTTAAAGCGACATTTGGGTAGTTGACTGCTTGTGTGTTGGTGGTGTGAAATGTATTTGGCTTGTGAAATGAGGGACGAACAACCAGCATTCCACCTCCATTTGGTCGAAGAATTGTTGTCATTCCACTGAAATTACCATTTCAATACCATCCATTACTGTGTGCATCTTCCCAGGTGAGACAATGGGTGACAATCGTGACAAGAAATTTAACACAGAAATAGCTCCTCTCTGCAAGTATTTCAACCCAGGAATTTCGCGATATACAAAACTTTCCCTTTTCATATTGTCTGCCGCGCGGCTTTTTTCTCCCGCTCGTGCCAATGCATTATACCTTTTCATATCTCTCGAAAATCACGTGTGCAACTTTCCCACAAGATGTTCTTATTCTTCCCACCGGCAATTATTATTTCACCGCAGGGCGAATAATCTCAAATGTTGGATCTGACTTTGAGATTTACTTACTAGAAAGTAAAATTTCTAGCGGATATTTATATAGGAGAAACTGCGGAAAATTTGCAAGAAATCGTATTATTTTCTAGCAGAAAATCAGAACATTTGTATGAGGAATTTCTTGAAGATAAAGTTCATCTGTTTTAAAAAAAAGATTGTGGTAAATTTGTGGGAACTTTATTCATTTGAACATTATAATTGAGGCAATTGAGGTATGTTTTGAGAAGATTCGTTTATTTTCTAGCAGAAACTGCGATAAATTTATAGAAGATTTCTTTTTTTTTGGTTAAATTATTATATGTTAATTAGAAGATTTGTTTATATTTTGACATAAAATACAGTAAATTTTCTAAATTTTACAAAGATTCGTTTACTTTCTAGCAGAAACTGCAACAAATTTATAGAAGATTTATACAATTTATTGCAGAAGCTGCGATAAATTTATTGATAATTATTATGCTAATGATCTATACAGATGAAGAATATGTGTTAGAAAATTTCTCCACAAACTGTCAATTCTATTATAAATGAAAAAAAAAAATAAATTTTGAAATAAAAGCTTGAGAACTAAAATTTGAGAACAGTTGACAGCGCCACTAGCGGGAGAAATCAGTGCCCTCACGCGGGGAAAAATAATGCTTGTGCCAGTGACGTTTTATTGCTTTTGTGTCGAAGTGAAAGTTTTTTTTCTTTGAAAATTAAGCAAATTTGGTCCCTTGAGCTGGATTTCTTTTTAAATAATTTAAATCGAAATAGTCAAAATGTATGTCACCAAGCTTTGAACGAAACAGCTTCTTTGCTAGCTTTTAAAACTAAAAATAACAAATGACGGTATTTTGTCTTCCCATCTGAATAGACCATAAAGCATAAACTTGTAGGAGATTCGTTCAACTTCTATAATAGAAAAAAGAATCTGTTCTACTGTTATACTTAAAAATCTTTCATTTTCATACATAAACCGCAGTAATATTTGTAGTTTAAAACTTATTAATTTTTAAGCGGAAATTTTGTAGAGGATCTATTCTATTCACTTATTTTTAGCATAAACTGTTTTAAATATTTGAAGATTTTTAATATTTTTTTTAAATTGATGAATATTTCTATATTTCATCCTGTCTTGAAACTGAATCAAACAAAAATATTGAAATGAAGATTTATTCCTACAAAGATGGCGATTAAAAAGAGAACGCTTCCCCTTTTGCTACTTATCCGCCCTCTATAGGCACTTCTAATACCGCAAAGATGCAGAGAAAGAATGCAAGTGGAGATGATAAAAAGTGAAATGCGTGAAAGTTATAAGAAATGTCCCAATTTTCTCATTACCTCGCTGACGTAACGGGCTTACTGGAGAACACTTGAGGCTTCTTTGTGGCAGTTGGAGATTTATTTGGTATGAAGGTGATCTTCTGGGACACGATCACGTCCTCGGCCGTGATGTTGTATGAGCAGCACGAGCCAAACATGAATGAGTCCACGCACATGCCCACGTGCTGCCCGCGTGACTTGATGCACTCCCACACGAACATGCACGTGCCCTCAAATTGGCGCACCGAGCACGGCTTGTGCGTGATCTTGAAGTTTCCCGCGAAATTCGTCTCGGAAAACCACATTACAATTATGACCAGCTGGTATGTCATCCATTTCCTCCACATTGTGGAGTTTACACTGTCTGCAAAGAGGAAGATGGAGCAAGACAAGACAATACATCAATAAATAACATCTCAAATTGCTCACTCTTAAATCAAAATTCTGTGCTAAAACTCGCGCGAATTAATGTACTAAATAGAGTTCTAACAGTTTTTTACAACGCGCTATTATTTCAAGAAATGCCCCACGCGAAGTTTTTTTTCAATACCTAATCATAAATAAATTTTCTCTTGGCGAAAAAAAGCCCCTCGCAGAGAATCAATCACAACCATAAATAACCGTCCACGATAATTTCGCTTTTTGTCTTCACATAAACACACTTAAGAGTTGACAAAATTCAAATTAATCAGCATTAGATGCAATTAATATTAATTAATTCGTTGATACTTTTTCACGGTATATATTCTTGCTCAAATTTTTACTGTTAAACCAATTTGTCTCTTCTTCATTATATATCAGGGAGTATAGAAAAAAAGCTCTGCTTGAGCTCTATGTCGCCGACACTTAAGGAATCAGCCGAAGAGATAAAAATGCTATATGAAAACAAATTATGAGAACTAATATTTCTGCTGGGATGAATATCAAAAGAATAAAAATTCTAAAATTTGGTATTTTATCTCAACATGGCGCGCTTTTTACACACGATGGAATCCCCACAAAAGAATTCCTAATGAATCCCATTAAACAACAAATCTGTTATTAGCTCATAAAGATAGAGCATCAATATGAGAACATATCTCAATATGATCAATTTTATATTGTAGAATCTTGTTCACTAATCACCTTTCATCTCGTGAATCACACTTTTTGGGATGGAGGTACAAGAAAAAAAAATATGTTAGCGACCAGGTGAATGGATAGAGGTAAAAACATATATTTTTCTAACAATAAAATTTCAGCCAGATGAGAGAAATAAAACGAGGTAAAAAAAAACTAATAAAGTTGGTGAAATAGAGAGACACAAACAGTAGGGATTTTCAAGCGAAAAGATTATCTGGCGGGAAATACAGCATAGAAATTTACTTTCTCGTTGATTTATCGTTAACCCTTGTGTGCACATGAGAGAAATATCGATGAGACACGAAAGAGCTCAACCGTGGATAAGGCGGAAGATGTTCTCCGGCGAGAGGGATTTGCAAGAGCAACTTCGGAACGCACTTATAGACAGGAAATCCGTATTTTTGAATTCAAAAAATAAACGTCATAATACTTAAATTTGAATCTTCAACAAAAAATTCGGTTTACTTTTTCACTATCAAGAAAGCGAATTTAAAGCAGCATCTTTGTCTTCTCTTAAAACTATTCGCTATCACAAAAAAATGTGCATAGTTTATCCTCATTTCTTTTTTTAGTCGCATGTGCTGGCAAATTTATTGGCGAAAAGCGAAAAAAAATAGTTTTTCATTTCAACATTAATGCTCGAGTGAGGAAATGTGTAATTTTTCTTTTATCCGTGCATCATTCATTTTCTTCATGAATAACAAAAAAAAATCGCGCAATATTCCACGCATTTTTGCTACGTCTCCTCTCCTCGACATTCTCTCTTTCTGCGGAGCGCGCAATTTTCTTAGAAGAACTCGCGCGATGGTAAAACGTACAATAGAAATTGAATAATGGTAAGAGCGATGTGTGTTTAATTTCACTTTCTTTGAATTACACTCAATGAATGCAAAGTCAGCTTGTATGTATTTATACCATCCTAATGATTTCGCATTTACGGTGAATAACTTCTAACTGTTTGACGCGCGCTGGCAAAGAAAAAAAAAGACCTCAAGAAGAAGGCAATCTCCGGCAGAAGGATGGCGGTATTGGGAGAAGAGAAATGCCACTGAGGCTCTTTTTCGTCCAACACAAACACACATAATTTTTTTCCCCTATACTCTTTTATTATCATCTTATTTTATTCTTCTTCACCGTTCAAGTGTATTATTCGCAATTCTATACAAAAATACAACCCATCTCTTAACTCATTTTCCTCTTGTAATTTTCGCAGGTAAATGCTTCTTTTTGTCCGCTAAACATTCATGTTGTTGATTGTTCACCGGTAATCTTGGGGTTATTTCCACATGGTGGCGAAAAATGCCATATAAGAAAAGAAAAGAAAAATTTGGCGGAATAAAATGATGATAATGACACGCTAAAGAGACAATGAAATTGGGCAATATCACCTGAAAAATTTCATATCAACAATTGTCATCCGTTTCGAGGGCGGTTGAAGTCAAGATTTCACTCTTATGTGGTCAATTAATTATCGAGTCTTTTACTCTTTTTCATCATTCTTGCGTTTTTGTCTTCCCCCCTCATCTTATTTCCTCATCATCAACCTAACAGTCATCATTCCACTGCAACGTGTTTGACCACCAACAGACATGCAATGTCTACAGATGTTGGATTAGAGATTAACACAGTTTGATCTTTTGACACATTTGCAAATTTTCTTGTCAATTCATTCGCCCAAAAAAAAATTCATTAGTCATGACAAACGACATTTGCATTAATCACCCGAGAATCATGTTCCGCTGTCTTGTAAATTGAACACCATTACCATACAATTGACGAAATATTCAGTTCAACGTTTTCACTGACGACTTAAAGAGGCTTATCTCCATTATTTTCACCTTTTCAATTTCAAAATGAAAGTATATTTTCGAAATATTTACATTATTTATTCCATTTTAGCGACCTTATAACCGTGGAAAAATGAGTTAACCTATAAATTGAAGGATATTGAGAAAAATCGTTACTTTTTGAAATTTAAACTAACTGGGTCCGATGATCCCTTTTTTAACTCTTAAAATCTCCCACGGCGATTTCGGACTGTTAAACTATAGGATCTCTCTCAATATTTTCTCTCTCGTTCTTTGACAGGAATTTGACAGATGTGAGAGTTTAAGTATTAAGGGTGTTAAGAAAGAGTGTGCGAAATTTATAAGTTAAAAGTTCAGAGAAGCTCAAAGATCCCCAGGTAGAATCCTTTTTGAAATACCATTTTCATCACTTGGAAAGGTTAGGGGATCTTGGGTATATCCGGTACAAAAATAATTCGTCAATTCACTGAATTATTTGTCAAAAAGCTTATGCAAGTTAATATTTTACGAATATGCAAGAGATTTCATAGGAAACAATATAAAGAAATTATGAAAAGTACAAATGAAATTTTGGATAACCTCAAAAATACGTTGTTTTTATTTTAAAATCTTTCAATTGAATGAGAATTTTGTGAAGGTGCAAAAAATAAACCCCGAAAAACAGTCAAATTTCTCACCAGCCATCAATAAGATTAAATTTAGCGATCCTATGAGCTTGAAAACATCATAAGTTAACCTGGTTAACCTATAAATTGAAGAATATTGAGAAAACCGTCACATTTCGTAATTTAAGCTGACAAATTCCAGTTCTTCAGCTATTCATGTGATTTTTTAACTCTTCTATTTCATATAAGAATTTCAGGAATTCAATTTTCTTTTTGAAACAGCATTTTCTTCACTTTTGAAAGGTTATCTCTTTACAAAAATAATTCATTAATTCACTGAAGAACTTGTCAAGCTTATAAAAGTAAATGTTTTCCGAATATACAAGAATTTTCATGGAGAAATGATGAGAAACTTATATAGATGTTAAAGAAACTTTGGATAACCTCAAAAATATTTATCACAAATGATAGGTACAATTATCGCTGAAGGGTTAATTTCAAATGAAATAATCTTTCAAATGAATTATTTCTTATTCAATTTAAGAAAATCAATAATCTGATAAAACTAAATTTATCTCTAATCTATATCTGAAGGGATCATCATTATTCTCTCAACTCTGTCCATCGGCGAGTCTTGAGATCGAGCGTGAGTGTGTGTGATGTGCATGAATGAAGGGGTTAAGTTAAATAATTTATGAAGCCACTAACTAGTTAATGCTGGAAGAAAATCTTTCATCTTCCTTTTTTCTGCTTTCAGTACTCCTCTCTCTCTCTTTACACTATCGCATGCCTAATATTAACAATATCGAACGAGAAGGCAGTAGTGCAAAAATGTGCAAGAGATGCGTATAAAAAAACACTCACATTTCTCTCAATTTCCTATCTTTAATTATTTATTAAAATATGAAAAGCAAAAATAACTTGTGGAAATATTTTAATCGTTTCACCATCATTATTACATATTCAATTTTATTTTTACTCTTTCTCCACCGTCTGTTCTTTCACACTCAACAAGTCTTTCTCTTCGGTCAACCTGTCGATGCTGAAGAATTCAATTTCCATCCCAAGAGGTTTATCATCGAGATGGACTTTCATTGGATGCGGTGAAAGAAGAGAGTCAGATGATGATTAAAAAAAAAGGGTGAATGTTGGAAGAGAAATTGAGAACGATAAAAGCCATTAGTGAAATTCTGGCTTAAGATTTTATATAAATCATCTCTTGACGTGGTGCATAAATTGTCGCGATCGATACCCCTTTCTTATCCACGCGATGCTTTATATATAATTTTTGGTCGAAAACTCACCACACCGGTATATAAATTTGATTCTTTCATCTTCTTTTCACCAGTTACTTTGGCTAATTTACCACATCGTTAGCAATAAATATTTTAACTTGATACTCTCTACGCGATCACAAGAGATTTTTCATTTTATACTGTAAAATGCAGCACAGCAGGAATTGCGCGGCTGCCCAAGAGGATGGGTGGTGCAAAAAAAGTGAATTCATTAACATACCCCACACATAGACGAGGTGCAATCAGCACAATTCAGTTGGATTTTGTGTTATTTGTGAAGAAGCACTCGCCAGTCCCCACTGATCTGCCCTGTTGCGGAATAGCCACGGGTTTTTTGCTCTCTCTCTATCCACCACTGGATTCCACGCACTTTTCTTCACGAAGGTGTTGAGAACAGTTGGAGCAATTTCACTTGGTGGTGATTGATTGCCTTACCAAATGGGAAATCTATCTTTTTCTTTTCTTTAATATTTATATCTTTTTTTTTCTCAACGGATTCTCTCCCGTGCTCTCCTGCACGGTGATCGGTGCACAGATCGTCCAGTCACGCACTTTGCACTTGCACGAGGATCTTTGTGGCTCTGCAGAATCCACTGTGGCAACACACACATGCGTACAGCAGGTTCTCTCTCACCCTGCGAAAAACCACCTCGCAGGTGAGACGAGAATGCTCTGGGCGAACTGGTGATCGTCCAGTTAATGCACAAGATCCACACTTGAGATTCCCCTGGCCGTTACTTTTTAAATTTATTTTCTACCAAAAAAAAAATATAATTCTAAGAGGATCTTCTCTTTTTTTATTTATTCTTTTCTTATGATAGTGCTCTGTTCACGAGCACCTCTGCAGACAGACAGACACCGACTGAACTAATTCACATCTATCGGCTTACTTTTGACTTTGACGAGTCTGTGGCTGTGTATTGGGCATCTCACTCGCTCCTCTTGGCGGTGGGCCCCCCATGCGAGATGGGGAGCCCGAGAGAGGGGCAGAAAAAGAGCGAGAGAGCCACTCAACGTCTGCACCGCGACTTGTTCCATCATCGCCAGGTGGTCGGCTTCTGATCTTAACTGGTCAATTGCGTTGGGCCTCACTCTTGGGGATTTCCTAATTTATTCACCCAACACAGTGCCAGGAAATCTAGGGGCGAACACCAACTGAGAAGGTACATTCACCAACTGTAAGTGTGATTTAATTTCGTCACCCAAGGCAGACACACTGGATCAACTGTGGTGTGTATTTCAGTGGCGGAATTATGGCAAATTTTCTAAATTTTATAGCAAAGTAATGGTTAAAATTTTTACAACTTTTTGATTTTCGACAATTCTCGAAAAATGTCTACAATATTTTCATTTTCAAAAAGTTGTAAAAACTTTAACCATACTTTGCTATAAAATTTAGAAATTTGCCATAATTCCGCATAATGGAAACCTACAGGTTTTTTCTTGGACTTGTAGTTTTTTCAAAAACCTTCAGTTTTTACAGAAAAATTTCTAGATTTTATAAAAAACCTGCAGTTGTCATGGTTTAATTTTTGAAGGATTTTTCGATTTTTATAGTAAGAGCCAAAAATTATAGCACGAAGTTTTGCAAGCAAGACTTTTTATGGCAAGACTTTAAAATTTTAGCAAAAGTTAGAATTATAGATAATCTTTTGCAATTTTATAGCAACTAAACAAAAACTGTAAGTAGAACTTTGTGGAAATTTTGGTAGATATTTAGGGATATTTATAGCAATTTCTGCAATTTTGTAGGAAGAATATATATGCAAACTGGATAAATTATTATAATTCAAATAATAGCAGAAAATCTAAAATTATTTATGGAATTTTTGAGAAATTTTTAGACGAAATTAAAACACATTTCATCAGTTTTTATAGCACAATTTTCTGCTCAAGTAACAAATATTTCTTCACAAAAACTTCTACATTTCTAATATGCCATATGTACATCACTTCCTACTCAGTAAATGACCCTTGCAATCCACTGATTGTCCTTCCTGCCTTCACAAACTCCTTCCTAGCACCAGCTCATTAAGTGTTTGTTTTCTTCTTTCACTAAAATACTTTATATATACTTTCCATGAATTTATTGGAGCATATTTGTATATCAGTCTCATCTCTCAGTCCGATTGCAGTGATATGTTATACACTAATTAGCGATGAATTCATTAAACTACCTTTCTAGAGGCACTTGGTCAAAAAAAAAAAACACCAGAAGCACCTCCACTGATTAACTCACGATGAGTCTCCGTCTGGGTCTCTCTTGCTTGCGGCGTGGTGGGCAAAAAAAAAAGGTGCAACAATGTGCTCCAAATTTTTTTCCAGCTTCAGCAAGAGAAATAAATTTAATTGGATTTGATCTAGCAAGTGATGCCACAAGCATGTAAATATAAAAAGAGGTAAAAGTGGCAGTGAATTTTGGCCAATTCTCCAATATATGTGGAAATGGGATCACCGTGCATCGTCCATCGTGCTTGTGTTGGATAAAAGAATTGCTCTCATGCGCGACGCTTTCTACACACCGCAGGGAGAAATTAATGGCAATAAGATCTTCCACTTTCCCCCTTGTGGTCCCCACCGTCCCTGGGGGCCCCACCCTGCCAACATGTGTACTTAATGTATTAGCGACTAAAGATGGTGCACAAGAGCGAGCGAGACATCAGCGATTGCATGTGGCCACCGAGGAAACTCTCAGCGGCAGCATTTATTACATTCGGCCGTTTTTTTTTATTGCATACAACCTCTGCTTGGTGCGCTTCTGGGTATCTCCCGCCGCACCTCACCTGCCCCACGGGAGATCGGTGAGGGTCCAGCTATCGGCCACAGATGGCTTTCCCCGAAACCAATTCCAAAATGCGCGCCACTTTCCCGCCCAATTTGCCCCCTGATATTTTCACCAATTTACACCACGGAAGACTGGCTCAGCACAAGCCGAATAAATTGCACCTGATTCAGGTGGATTGAGATCTTGATAGGGCAAAAGCTGGGCGGAACACCCAGTTCCGCAATGCTCAGTGAATTCACAGCGATAAGAAAGATTTATTATTCAAAATTGGATCTTGACTCTCCAAAGTGTCCGTATATTAGCCTATAGGCCTATAGCTATTTTTTAGTATAGAGGGAGATAAACAAGGGTCAAACTTAACACTAGAAAGACTGAACAATAGTGGTTAATTTTACCACGTCATGGTGATATTTATATAATGCTATTGAAACGATTTTTAAAATTTTCTAAATACGATCTGAAACTCTTTAGAAGTTGCAAAGTTCATCAGATCAACACAAGAGGCGCTTCTGTACCAGTTCCTGAAGACATGAATAACTTAACTTGTGCATAGTTTTAAGAAATGCGATGCTCGTCCATGTGAAAAACTGAATTCACAGTATCAAAATTAATTATGAAAATACCTTCAACAAATCAATAAACAAAAAAATAACTTAATTAGGTGTAACCCTTGCTTAAAGATTAAGACTGGTTTTAATCTTAAAGCTAACTTAAAGCTCAAAACTTTCTTAAATCTTGAGGCTGACTTAAGAAAGTCTTAATCTTTAAGCCGTCTTGAAATTAAAGACTGGCTTATGCTTAAACTGTCTTTAAGCTTGAACTGAACTTAAAGCTGGTTGAAAATTTAAGATTGACTTTAAGATTGAAGCTGACCTGAAGCTTAAAGCTGGCTTAAATATTAATGCTGGCTTTAAGCTTGAAGCTAGCTTAAAGCTTGAAGCTAGCTTAAAGCTTTAAGCTTGAAGCTAGCTTAAAGCTTTAAGCTTAAAGCTTTAAGCTTGAAGCTAGCTTAAAGCTTTTAGGTTAAAGCTTGAAGCTAGCTTACAGCTTTTAGGTTAAAGCTTGAAGCTAGCTTAATACTGGTTTTAAGCTTGAAGCTAGCTTAAAGCTTAATGCTGGTTTTAAGCTTGAAGCTAGCTTAAAACTTAATGCTGGTTTTAAGCTTGAATGCTGGCTTTAAACTAAAGGCTGGCTTTAAGTTTCACCGGCTTTAAGCTTGAAGCTTCCTCTAAGCTCATAACTTGTTTAAAGCTTAACGCTGTCTTAAAATTAAAGTCAGGCTTGAAGCTTAAAGTTAGTTTATGCTTAAGGTTTAAATTCAAACTTGAACTTAACTTAAAGCTGACTGAAAACTTAAGACTGGCTTTAAGATTGAAGCTGAATTAAAGCTCAAAGCTGGCTTAAATATTAATGCTGGTTTTAAGCTTGAAGCTAGCTTAAAGCTTAAAGTTGGCTTTAAACTAAAGGCTGGCTTTAAGTTTGACTCGCTTTCAGCTCAAAACTTGTTTAAAGCCATTTAAAGCTTAAGGCTAGCCTCTAGCTGTCTTAAATTTAAAGTCAGGCTTAAAGCTTAAAGTTGGCTTATGCTTAAGGCTTAAACTAGCTTTAAGCTTGAACTAAACATAAAGCTTAATGCTGGCTGAAAACTTAAGACTAGTTTTAAGATTGAAGCTGAATTAAAGCTCAAAGATGGCTTAATTTAATGTTGGTTTTAAGCTTGAAACTATCTTAAAGCTTCAGGTTCAACCTTGAGCTTAGAATTGTTCTTTATAAAAAAAAAATACAATTTGTCCAAATGTTTTAAGTTTATTTGATAGTGTGGATCTACCTTAAGTCTAAAAAATCTTTGATCCAGTAAAGAGTTAGAGGAGAATCGAATAATTTGCTGGCGCTAAATGTTTTGTGGTTTCGATGCATTTGTGGTTATAAGAATTATTTTTAGAGCCTCAGATTGCATTGAATTTTATAGTTAAACTAAGAATTTAATAAAATATCAAGACAAAAATTCGTCAAAATAAGAAAAACTGCTGATTTATCTACAATTCTTATGAAATAAACTCTTTGAAATATTTTTCCCATGCAAATTAAAACAAATCCAACAATTAACTCTTCAGATAGAAAGTCAACCCGTAAAATTTCAAAACATCCAACTTTTCCCTCTTTGGTCAATTAAATAGATCTGAAAAGAGAAAAATTTCGATACTAAACTGTATCATAGAGTGAAGTGGAGTTAAAGATGAGCGGAAATAAATCATTTCCGAGAAAGTAAGCACAAAATGCGAAGAAAAATTTGTTGCCTTTCGATTGCGCCACGAAAGAAATCGCATTTCGTGTGGGAAAATTGAGCTTGTCCCAAGACTCTCTTTCTCTCCTTGACCATCAGAGGAGAGGCGCACTCAATTGAGACTCACCTGCACGGCAGCAAACAACAAAATTCATTTTTTTCTTCATCTTATTTTTCCATGAAGCTCTCCGCACTTTTTGGATGCATCCGTGCGCAATTCTTCGGCAACCGATGGGTCATCAACCCCGAAAAATTTTCGGCTCCTCAGGCGTCCTTTTTTTCGCAAATTTGCACTCTTGTTGCCTTCTTCTTCGCCATGTTCTCAATCTTCTTGTGCACGCACCCATCCAGGTGAGCCCAGATTGTGCCGCCACGATGAAAATGCGTCAATATGAAAGTGTGAGAATCCGATATGTTGCCGAGAAAGATCTCTAAAAAGCAGACAATTGCACTTTCTTTCCTTCTTTCTCTCTTCCGCCAGCATCGCGCAGAAATCCCCATTCATCGATGGGAACGAAATCATGTAGAGAAAGATCAAATAGGAATCAATTGTTGAGGTGAAATTGATTGATTTATCATTGAAAATGCGCTGAGATCACATCAATTGGATCACTAGGTTTTTCTGCCATCAACAATTGCCACAATAAGGCATTTTCGTCAATTAAATGGTCTGCACAGGTGCTGATGCGTCGTATTTAATTGAGCGACAAATGAACTACTGGTTATATTTTGTCTTCATTCTGGTAAACAGTTACTAAGTTTGTACTAAAAATAGTAAATCGACAGGGATTCTATGCTAAAATTAAGATTTTGGCGCCGATTTAGTTCTAAAAGTAGCAAAACGGAGCCAATATTATTCTTAAGACTATTCATTATAAGCTAATGAAAGTGTTGCAATTTTAGAACTAGCAAATTTCTAGTTGCGTTTTGTTCTAAAACTTGCATATTGTCCTTTACTTTGTTCTAAAAGCGAGTTACAAATCGACACAGCGATAAAATTTTATTTTCCTGCTCTTGGTAGTTTTATTAATATTGATCTAAAAACAGTAGATCGGCATGTATTGTGTGCTAAAACTTGAATATCGACGCCGATTTAGTACTAAGGAAATGTAAATCGGAGTAAATATTATTCTAAAATAATCGAAAATTTTCTAGTGAAAGCCTAAAGTTTTCACTAAAAGCATAAAGAATTTCTAAAGTTAAGAAACTTTAGGATTAGCAATTTTTAGTTCTCCATGTTTAAAAACTTGCATATCGACCATTTCTTTGTTCTAAAATTGAGAAATCAGCATAGATTACTGTAAAATCATTAGTTTACTAAAAATTTGTTTTCCCTTTTCAAAACTCAAATAATACTTTATTTAGATTCTGAGTTTGTTCTAAAAACAATAAATCGACATGGACAGTGTTCTAAAAAAGCAGATCGGTGCCGATTTTGTTCTAAAATATGTAATTAGTACCGATGTTATTCTAAAACCACCGAATCTTTGGCAATAAAAGCCTTTAAATTTTATTACAATCAACTTTGTAGTTTGTTCTCTTTCACGATGATTTTTATTAGCTGGGATTCCCTAATCCCAGCTTATTTTGTTCTAAAATCGACAAATAAGCACAGAAACAAATTTGCCTCCTTGCTTAAACATTTATTTAATATTATTCTCAGATCTTGGACATATCGTGCCGAAAAACTTTCTTCTGGCGGTTTTTCCACACCCAAAAATCCAAAGCGGAGAAGAATATCTTCTTAACCCGTTGCCACAGAGTTCATCTGAGAGAAATTGCGGCAATTTCTTCTCTGATTCACTTTGCTCCACGCCAACACCAGCATCGCGGTTTTACAAATTGAAGAAATTCGCATGTTAAAATGTACTTCTTCTCCTCCAACCTTTTATTTATTATCTTATTTCGCGCTTGTGTTCTGACTCATGAAAAAAAATCCACCTCTCTTTCCCACTAATATCACTCCTTCTGATATAATTTTATTTCTAATGTGATTGCTGAACGAAAGCATTACTGGTGTGTTGGTTCAATAACAGTTAAAGATTCTTATAACTTATTTCATAAATAATTCATTTGTTGTATCATTTGTAGCTTATTAATGGAAATTTGTGGTGGAAAGGAAGAAGACCCTCTTCTTCCATGAAAATCATCTTAATGACACACCACATGGCTGAATTTTCCAGTGAGCGCCTGGAAAGCCCGTGCAGAGCTTCCCAAAGTGTTTCCGTAACACTCACGGAGATGCATAATTTCATGGGAATCGCAGCGGCTGAATTGCATGGTCAATTGAAGTGCAACGGAGATTTCATTATCAATTAATTGCAGATCATTTAGTGTAACAAAACAATGATTTATGAGTAGAAAATTCATTTGCTCACACTGGAAATTGCCCGGAAAGATAAACTCCACATTGCAAACTCAATTACCATCACAATGCAATCCCAAAGATAGGATTAGGCCTCAATACTTGAATTTAGGTATTTAGAGAGAGATTCTCTGTTTATAAGCAGCAATTGACGATTAAAATATGTAAAGGTTCAGTGATAAAGGTAAATGTGGGGCAGTTTTAGACACAAAACTGACCCACATTTAGTAATAATTATATCTATCAAATAGTAACATAAAATCAGCGTATTATAAACCGAATATTAAGAGAAAGTAAATAGATCTATTATATTTTAGACGATCTTTAATAAAAATCAAAATTTTGAGAAACAATTTTCGAAAAATCTCTTTTCTATTTTATCTATTTTATCCCCATAAGTAGGGGGAGGCGCCCCAGTTTGGTACAGCTTCTAGTTTGGTACAACACATTTTTTTATGCATTTTTCTTGAACTGA
>CAKKOB020000151.1:59365-84996 GCA_918844115.2 Phlebotomus perniciosus | reverse complement strand
ACAAATGGGACGGCGTCTGATTCATAAACTACCCCAATTGTGTCCGGATTGAGGGGTAGTTGAGTATTCCAACATCGAACTCTCTTAGACTGCATTTCTCCGAAGAAGATTACGCCAGTGGTTGTATCGAAAACTTGACTGAAAGTTTCTGCTTTACATCCACGGTAGCCAATTAGTGAAAAGTCATTAGGATTGTAATAGTAAGGAGCCCTTTTGGAATTCTTCAGGAGCTTCGTGGAGACAAGGTACTCTCCAATTCCTGAGGCAGGTGCAAAATATGCATTTTTATTTCCATGTTTATCTGGCCAACCAAGAACTACTTGGGCAATTCCAAGAGGAAGTTCCCAAGGAATTGTGTCGAATGTATAGGATGTGAAAGAATCATAGGGTTTCATTGTCGCATCAGCAAAAGACCAGAAACTGTCTCGCTTGTAATCGTACACAATTAAACTGCTGTCGAAGGTGTTTGTGATGTAAAGATAAATATCATCACAAGTACCTTTAGGTTGATAGTCTACCGTGATGAATGTGAGTCCTGGGGCAAATTTCCACAAATGATTAGGGATTTCAACACGCCGTAGTAGCGGAAATTGTCGAGTCTTACATCCATTAAATGGCAATTCAAATACAAGAATTGCTGGATTTTGAACGAAATATCCTACAGCCGGCGACGGACCCTGATAAGAATAATGAAGAAATCCTGTGTCAACCATAAACAAGCGATTACAACGATTATCCAAATTAGGAAAATATGTGTGGACAATCGTAAAATCTTCCATAGGTTTCTGAGCTTTCTGATATCCGTAGGAATATTTATGAGGGTTTCTTCGGCTCTCGACTTTTCTCTCATAGAATGAATCTTTTAAAGTATTCTTCTGATAATCAGGAAATCCCCATAAATGAGGACTCGTGCCTTCCTCATAATCAGCTACACAAAACGCATTTAGGGTTGAAGGAATTCCTGGTCGAACTCGTCCCACTGTGGCTATCACTAATCCACTCTGAGCATGATATGCAGTTGCAGTGACATCATTGTTACTGGGAATGTGATAAGGATATGGTCCAATAAGGGTGTCATCTGTAAAGGTCCATTTACTTAAAAACTTTCTGACTCCACTTTCAACAAACAAATTATTCACCTTCAAGAGGAAGATCTTCATAGATCACTTCTTGCCAATAATAAACTTCCTCGACGTCTTTCTTCTGAACACTTTCAATGGTTTCAAAGAAACACAAGCACCCAAGAAGAACTAGACACACTCTTAAAATACTCTTCTTCATTCTGAGGGCTCAACAAAAGTGACTGGTCTTTATTCTTGCTCCTCCGCTTTTATATCACACGAGGCCTATAGCTTAATTAAAATTTAGAGCCTAAAACTGGTTACGCAAAAAGTGTTTATTGATTTATAGTTACATAAAAACTCTTGTGGTTCTATAGGTTCTGGTATTATTTTACATATGGTACTTTTTTTAGGTCTTTCTCCATGTCCATCCATCTTACAGTAATGATATACACCGATATGGCTTTGAGCTGAGTGAACATTTTAATCATTATTCTCTGTTATCGGGAAAATTTACAGTTGTTGAGTCATAGAGTTAGGTATTTTCTTATATAAACATTATGACAACCATAACTCAAACTTTTGGGGTTAATGACATCAAGTTAAAAAAGAAATTCATGGCAATGAATTGTAAGCCTGGCATTACAAATCACAAACGGTTCCACGAATGGCTTCAGAAATTTCCACACGGAACGTTCGGGAATTTACATCGTTTATATCCAGAGGATCACTGCTATAAACATCAAAAGGAAGATGACTGGTATGGAACCAAAGGTATCCCTCAGTGTCTATAAATATCTCAGAGACGAATAAAAGAGCGTCTGACTCATAAACTATTCCAATTGTATCAGGATTAAGTGGTTGTTTGGTATTCCAGCAACGAATTCTTTTTGATTGAATTTCACCGAAAAAGATTACTCCAGTTGAGAGATCGAAGACTTGGCTGAAGGTTTGAGATTCATTCCCTCGCTCGCCAATAAAAGCAAAATCTCCAGAGCTGTACTTGGAAGCAGCTTTCCTTGAATTCTTTAGGAGCTTCGTGGATACTGCGTACTCTCTAATGCTAGCTCCGGGAGAGTAGTAAGCATTCCGATGGCCATTCTTATCTGGATACCCGAGAGCCACATTCACTATTCCAAATGGAAGTTCATATTCAAAGTAATTATTGAAAACCATATTCGATTGCGAGAAATTAGGTATCATTGATGAATCCGTAAAAGACCAGAAATTTCCGCGTTTGTAATTATACACAATTATGTTGTTGTCAAAAACATTTGTGATGTACAGGAAGAGATCATCACATAATCCTTTAGGCTGATAGTCTAATGTTAAATAAGCTAAACCATATGAAGATTTGCACAGATGATTAGGAATTTCTACACGTCGAATCACTGGAAATTCACGAATTCCACATCCATTCCACCCTCTCACGTTTTCTAATCTTACTTGAAAGACTATAATCGCTGGATTTTGCACTTTATAGATCTCATTGGCGCCATAATAGAGGGATCCTGTATCCAGGACGAAAAGACGATTGCACTGCTCATCCATAGTTGGATGATATACTGAAATAATTGAAAAGTCCTCCAATGGACTTTCAGGATTCACTGGATATTTGTCTTTCATCTTGTTTAGTTTCCTCACATTGATTTGGGTCTCGTAAAATGAAGCCTTCAAAGTGTTCTTCTCGTAATTAGGAAAGCCCCAGAGATGAGGACTACTTCCAATATGATAGTCATTTGCACAGAAAGCATTGAGTGTTGATGGAACTCCTGGTCGAAGACGTCCAACTGTGGCTATCATTAGTTTTCGTTTGGTATGAAAAGCCAGTCCGATGATATCATTATGAGCAGGAATGTGATATTCATACTTTCCAATGAGTGTGTTATCTATATGACAAAAGCACATTTATATCTTTAATAAGACTTTATCAAATTGATAACAATTTATAAGTATATACCGTCTAGAGGAAGATCCTCGTAAATTACGTCTCTCCAGTAACACATTTCTTGAACTTCATTGTTAGAAACACCTCTAACGATGCAAAGACACCCAAAAAGTGCCAAAATCACTCCCAATAAACACTGTTTCATCGTTTAAAGAATATCCAGAACTAAATCTCATGCAGAGAATTCTTGCACTTTTATACAGCAGAGGCTGCAGAGATGTTATAGAGAATGCTGCAAGTCAATAGCCTTCTTCACGGACGGGTTTAAAAATATTTTTTTATTCATGTATAGGTGTTAAACAACGATCCCCAAATTTTTGCATATTTATTTGAAATTTATGTGCAATAAATTTACATAAGTATAGTTTTTTGATAAGAAGAGTGTTTGTTTATTGCTATAGAAATTTGCATTTGCGGTACTTTTATTGTTAATTCTATAATAATTCTATACATAGAATATCTGTGAGGGATCACAAATTGTTCCTTTGATTACTTCAGATGCTTTAAAGCGGAATAATCGGGAATTTACATCGGTTATATCGAGTGGATCCTCACTATTATACATTATCGCAAGAGAATTTCCAGTTATCCAAATATATCCAGTTGAATCCAGGTACATATCGGCAGGGAAATAGAGGGCTTCTGACTCAAAAATTGTACCAATTGTATCTGGATTGAGTGGTAATTGTGTATTCCAACATCGGATTCTAGTCGATTGCATTTCCGCAAAGAATAACACGCCAGTTTCTAGATCGAAAACTTGCTTATAGGTCTCAGATCTACATCCACGGTAGCCGATAAAGGTGAATTCTTCTGGGTTGTATTTGTTAGGGGCTCTCTTGGAATTCTTCAGGAGTTTCGTAGAAACAACATATTCACCATAGCCTGATGCTGGACCATAATAAGCGTTCCGGTTTCCATCCTTATCCGGATATCCTAGAGCTAGATTTACGATTCCAAGTGGAATAGAATATGTAATTCCTCTGAAATCTACTCCTATTAAGGACATGATAGGTTTCATGGAAGAATCTGCAAATGACCAGAATTTGCCCTTTTTATAGTCGTAGACAACGATACTATTGTCAAAGAGATTGGTAATGTACAGGAAGACATCGTCACAGGAACCCTTCGGCTGATAGTCAAGCGTGACGTAAAGAAAACCACCAGAAAGTTTCCAAACATGTTGAGGAATATCGATGCGCTTGATTAATGGGAATTGTCGTCTCTCGCATCCATTTGATGGTAACTCGTAGATAATTAGTGCCGGATTTTGAACATCATAAGTGAGGGTTGGCGAGTAATGAAGAGATCCTATGTCTAGGAGAAAAAGACGATTGCAACGTTCATCAACATTGGGGAAAAATGAACTGATGATAGTGAAGTCATTGTGGCTTCCAAAGAAGTGATTGTAATATCCATAGGAATATTTTTCCTTCTGTCGAAGTGCTCGAGATTTCACTTTGCGTCCCTCGTCATAAAAAGACGCCTTCAGGGTGTTTCTCTCGTAGTTGGGAAATCCCCAGAGATGAGGGCTGTTTCCTTCTTCATAATCCGACACACAAAAGGCATTGATTGTTGAGGGAACACCAGGACGAATTCGGGCAACTGTGGCTATCATTAATCCACTTTGAACATGATATTCGATGCCATTGACATCGTTGTTGGAAGCAATGTAATAGGGATAAGGCCCAATAAGAGTATCATCTGAAATAATTAATTGTTAAATTCGAAAAAATCTGTATTACATTTTTACAAAATGAAATTTACCTTCAAGAGGAAGATCTTCATAAATTACTTGCCTCCAATGATATACTTCTTCCACCCCTCTATTTATAATCCCTTCACCATAGTAGATAAACCCAAAAAGAGTTAAAAGCACTGATATAAAATTTTTTTCCATTATCAACAGTAGAAACGGTAGAAACTGTACTAAAATGAATCGCTTTCTGCTTCTCCTTTTATACCATGAAATTCTCAAAAACATATACCTACCTGTATATATTTTCATATTATGTATGAGGAAATACAGTCACCACAAACAGGTTACTGCAGTAGTATTTTACGTGAAATATGTATGCTGCGTGAATTAGGAACCGTGAATTTCTTATTAAAAGTGTGCAGATAAAATGGTGAAAATTATTTAAAAACAACTATCGATTTAACAATCTTTATTTCCATCATATATTTTTTCAACTTGTTATCTTTATTTTAATTTTATGGTCTACACATGTCTACACGAGTCAGGAATATGTATGTATATTCTGGATCATGTATTCCCATTTGATACATAGAAATTATAAGTGCTTTATATAACTTGAAAAGAATTCACCTGATCATTTGCAATTTTAAACATCTTTTCCTTGTTTGTCTAATTTTATTTTTATCAAAAGTTGAATGCTTGTGGTGTTTCACAAACTGTTCCCTTAATTGCTTCTGATGGTAAAAAGCGGAATAATCGGGAATTGATGTCGCTGACATCAAGAAGATCCTCACTGTTGAAAATAAGAGGAAGTTGATCTGAGATAAACCAAAGATATCCACTAGAATCCAAATACATATGAGAAGTGAACAGAAGGGCGTCTGACTCAAAAACAATCCCAATTGTATCCGGATTTAGTGGCAGTCGCGTATTCCAACAACGGATTCTGTGTGATTGCATCTCTCCAAAGAAGATTACGCCAGTAGTTGGATCGAATACTTGCTTATAGTTCTCAGATTTACATCCTCGATAGCCGATAAGGGAAAATTCTTCAGTGTTGTATTTGTAGGGAGATCGCTTGGAATTCTTTAGCAATTTTGTAGAAACTACATATTCAGCAAAGCTTGAAGCTGGAGCAAAATAAGCGTTTCGGTTTCCATCCTTATCCGGATAACCAAGAGCTAGATTTACAATTCCCAGAGGAAGTTGATAAGTGAAAGTTTTGAAATCTATTGAGGATTCAGCAATAATAGGTTTCATGGAAGGATCCGCGAATGACCAAAAATCTCCTCGTTTATAGTCATAGACAATGATGCTATTATCGAAGACGTTAGTGATGTATAGAAAGACATCCTCACAGGATCCTTTGGGCTTAAAGTCAAGTGTTATATAGACTAAGCCTACAGAATTTTTCCATAGATGATTGGGAATTTCCACGTGTTTAATCACTGGAAATTCACGCTTTTCACATCCATTTGATGGTAACTCGAAGACAAGGATTGCTGGATTCTGAACGAAATATGAAAGTGTCGGGGAGTAGTAAAGTATTCCAGAGTCCAATACGAAGAGTCGATTGCATCTTTCATCTACATTGGGAGAATATGTGTTGATAATGCTGAAATCTTCTAGTGGGTTATAAATTCCAGTGTTCAATCCATAATGAGCACCATAGAATTGATAGAAATAATTATTATATCCATAAGAAAATTTGTCCTTTGTGTTCAATTTTCTCCTTGATCCGTCCTCGTCATAGTACGATGCTTTTAAAATGTTCTTTTCGTAATTGGGAAATCCCCAAAGATGAGGGCTAGTGCCTTCGTCATAATCAGTCACACAAAAGGCATTCAGAGTTGATGGAACTCCATATCGAATTCGTCCAACAGAAGTAACCATTAATCCACTTTTCATGTGATATCCAAAACCAAGAACATCGTTATTGGGCGGAAAATTGTAGGGATATGGTCCAATCAAGGTATCATCTGTGAAGATAACTTACTTTAAACACTAGGGTCTTTAATAATAAATTAGTCTTTTCACCTGCAAGTGGAAGATCTTCATAAATCACTTCACGCCAGTAATAAATTTCCTCTACTCCATTATTTTTAACTCCTTCAATTAAACACTGGATCACGAGCAGAACCCAAAATATTCCTATAAGTTTACTTTCCATTGCTGAAGACGCCACAGAACTAACTCTTTTACTGATTTAGCATGTTGCTTTTATACCCAAGAAATAGTCAAGAATCTGAAACTGGTTATCCAAGTGAAAAGTCCATTTATTATCTTCCCATGAGAAAATTTATGTGATTTTTTAATCAAAATGAACCAACGTATTTCTGCGAAAAACATCTGTTTATGTTATCACAAATTAAATAAAAAGGTCATAAATTTTTCCTATCTTGAAGTTGACCGATAGACTAAGAAAACGTTTAATTGCGCTATCCATTTATAGTAAGAATTAGACTCCTTTATTTTCTGTTTTATTATCATAAAAATTACCATAAGATCATATATCTTAAAAAGCGCGGAATGTCTGTGAGGTATCACAAACGGTGCCCCGAATGACTTCTGATGCCTTAACACGGAACGTCCTGGAATTAACATCCGATATATCTAGTTGTTCATCACTGGTGAGATACAGGAATGCCAGATGACTGGAATGGAACCAGAGATATCCTTCTGAGTCCATACTCATGTCAGAGACGAACTGGAGAGCATCTGACTCCAGAAGAACTCCAACTGTGTCGGGATTAAAGGGATTTTGGATGTTCCAGCAGAGGAGCTTCTTAGATTGCATCTGACCAAAGAAGATCACTCCAGTCTCGAGATCTATAACTTGACGGAAGTTCTGGGTGTCACATCCACGGTAGCCGATTAGGGTGAATTCTGCAGGATCATAATTGTAAGGGGCTCGTTTGGAATTCTTCAGCAGTTTTGTCGAGACAATATATTCGGCATAACTAGCACCAGGAGCGATATATACAGTCCGATCGCCATCCTTATCAGGCCATCCGAGAACCACATCCATGACTCCGAGTGGGATATAAAATTGTCTGTCGTAGAGAGTCATAGTTGATTCTGCAATTACTGGTCCCAAGGATGGATTTGTAAATGTCCAGAAATCCTCATGTTTGTAATCATAAACAGTTATACTGGAATCGAAGGTATTGCCGATATATAGAAATACATCGTCACATGATCCTCGGGACTTGTGGTAGTCAAGCGTGATGTAGGCAAAACCTTTAGGATCCTTCCAGAGATGCTTGGGAATTTCCATGCGTCTTATTAATGGAAATTCCCGTTTTTCGCATCCATCATGTGGTAAATCAAAGACAATAATTGCCGGATTCTGGACATAGTAACTCTCACTGGGTCCGTAGGAAAGAATTCCGTTGTCTATTACGAAAAGTCGATTGCAAAGATCATCGATAATAGGACGATAAACATGGATAATCCTGAAGTCATTATAGTAATTGTAAGGACGCTGAGAAATTCCCTTTCTTCCCGAATCCCTGACTCTTTGACTTCCGAAGAAATAATTAAAATAGCCAGAAGAATATCTATCACGTTGCCCATCAAATTTCCTGCCAAAACTTGAATCTCCGTTATCTCCATAAAATGAAGCTTTAAGGGTGTTTTTCTCGTAGTTGGGAAATCCCCAGATATGAGGACTCGTTCTTTTATCGTAATCAGCAGCACAGAAGGCATTTAAAGTTGATGGAACTCCTGGACGAAGTCGTCCAACTGTAGTCACTACTAATCCACTTTTTGCATGATAAGCTATTCCACTTAGATCGTTGTTGGCGGGTATATGATAAGGATACTTTCCAATATAAGTGTTATCTGTAGAAGATTTCAAAAAAGTGCGTCAACTTATTGCATTTTACTAAGTTTCGTGAATTTACCATCCAGAGGGAGATCTTCGTAGATCACTTCTCTCCAGTAATACATCTCCTCTATTCCATTCTTCTTGATCGCTCCAGCAAAGCAAAAGCACCCAAGAAAAGCCCAAAGCACTAACATCTTTCGCACTTTATATTTTGCACTCTCCACGGAGTTACAGAAAACTGACTCTTTCTGGACGATCCACGTTCTTTTATACTCACGGATTATGAGTTCTGCGACAGCCAAAATTCTGAAACAGGTTCTTCAGAATATTTCTTTTTTCAATTTTTAATGTAAATCTTCAATTGAATTTGCATAATTCCTTTTTCACCTCATTAATTTCTTTTCTGTCGATACGTTTCACTCGTTTAGCATAAGATTCATGTGGGAATTCATTTTATAGTTTTTTTGTGAACTTTGTGAATGAATAGTATTGAGGTAGGTCGGAAATTAAAATTTATTCAAAAAAGTGGTTTTTACGCGTCGTCTAATAAGTCTTTAGAATTTTACGATAGCTTTTCAGTTTTTTTTTTAATTCTCAAAGAAAAGGACACCAAAAGCCGTTTAATTATATTTTCCGCTGGAAAACAATCAAATTTTCACCAAATATTAATCCTTTCTTTAATATCAAAGCAAGGAATATCCAAGCAAAATTTTTCGAAGTACCTAATCCATATGAGCCAATTTTCGCACTTCTATTGGAAAACCAGTGGAAAATAAGCTATTTAATCAGCTTTATTTTTTCAAAATTTTCCTCACAAAACTACTCACAAAAAATGTAAAAAAAATCCTATATTATAAACAGCGTTTGGGAATTAAAAGATTTTCAACAAAATTCTATTTCTAAAGTATTGCCGTGTGATATCACCATTAGTCAGCAACATTTTGTATATCCAGAGGACTGATTCGACTGAAAAGCTAGTGAATAACAACCCCAGAGCTGTATAGATTAGCCCCTGCATGGGGCTGTTTTAGCAAAACTGTCTTGATTTGTTAATTTTCCTTAGCAAAATTGAAATAAAACTTAGGACATAGAAAACTGACATCCACTTCATATTTCTTATCATGAATACTTTAATTGATTACCTACTTATGGGGAAATATGAGACATTTTTCAAGGTGAAGAAGTGAAATGCTCCATATGGTTAAGAAAATTAATTTTCCCTCTTATTTTTTGGCGCGCTTTCGCGAGCGCGCGGTTACAACAACGCCCCCATTTGCAGCAAACTTCACGCCTTTGTTTGGGCATTATTGGACGCCATATTGAATATCGTGTTTACGAAAAAGTGTGAAAGGAGTGCGGGCGGCATTGATTGGTGAAAAATAATTCATTTATCGGCTGTTATATAAATAGCCAAATGTAAAAACAAGCAAAAAATCAAAATATCTACTTCATGGTGAGAACAAGAGTGCGGAAAGTGTTGTGTGACGTTTTTTGCTGATGAGATATCTGTCTGTTTCTTGACTTTAGGATGTCTCTCGTTGATTTGTGAAAATGATGCGACTTCCCGGAAAAATTCCCCAATTTTCCACCTTTCACCGCCTATGGGTGTCCCATCCGGTGCGTAGTAGACCCTCTGCGTGCTGGTTCTTCACGTCGGTGACGAAATGCAGCACGACAACATCCAAGCCATGGACAATCGGGAAGTTCACGGAAGAGGATTTGATGAAGAAGAAGGATGTCCGGTTCCAGGAGATCCACAAGGCCATCAAGGGACGTGAGTTGATTCAGGATGTGTTGGAGAAGAAGAAGGAAATCCTGCTGGAGAGGAAAAATGAGCTGGTGCAGGATTTCCGAGAGAGACGGACGAAGATGGAGGAGGTGATTGAGAAGGAGAACATTATGACTATTCCTAATCTCCTGTGCGTCCTCCGTGGACTCATGGCTCCCTATCTCGGTTATGTGATCATCCAGGAGGACTTCAAATTGGCCATTGGACTGCTTGTGGCTGCTGGGATCAGTGATTTGGTGAGTTTTCTTTATCTCTCCTTGGATTTTCGGGGGATAATAATTCTTCCTGGACTTTAACAGCTCGATGGATACATTGCTCGGAACTGGCCATCCCAGATGAGCAAAGCGGGCAGTTTTCTCGATCCAATGGCGGATAAACTGCTGATGGGAGCTCTTGTGATCTCCCTGAGTTACAGCAACCTCCTGCCCATTTGGCTCACTGCCACAATTCTCTTCAGGGACGTTTTTCTCATCGGTGCCGGCTTTATTATTCGCTACAAGAGTCTTCCGCCACCGGTAAATATCTCTAATTGGGATTTCTTTAGAGATATTTCAATGACTGCCTTTGTTCTTCCAGAAAACCCTGTCCAGGTACTTCGATGTAACGCACGCCACTGCCCAACTCGCTCCAACATTCATCAGTAAGGTCAACACTGTTGTGCAACTGATCGCCGTGGCCACCAGCTTGGGGGCTCCGGTGTGGGATTACGTAGGTGAGTGACTCTCTAAATCTCAAGGGAAGTGAAACATGTTTTATAAAGAATGAGCTTTTGCCTAAAAATACTTTAAAATTATCAAATTTTGAGCAGAAATTTTGTTGAATTTCTAGTAGAATTTAAAATAATTTCAAACAAAACCTTAGATAATTCAGCTTTAACCCTTTAACCTTTCCGTTTTAGACCATCCAATGCTACACGGATTGTGGTACGTGACTGGAGCCACAACAGTGGCCGCCGCTGTGAGCTACGCGATGGCCAAGAACACCTATAAGATCTTCCGCAAGCGTCCCGGAAAGTAAACAACTCGAGGTTTTAAACTCTAGAAGTTGGTGGTGTTTTGTCTGGCTTAGAGAGAAACACCTCCGCTGTAAATATATTCACACATTTTCTACACCAAAATCTCCCAGGATCGTTGATCTCTACGTGCCGACAATGTACTTGTCCTGCTTGTACATCTCATAGGCGAATCTTTCCGTGTGCGTGGGATCAAATTCACAGCCTATGTAGTCGATTTCAAGGCTGAATGGGCCGATGGAGTCATGCCGGGAGTCCACGGTGAATCCCATGCTTGTCACGTGCTCCAGCGAAATGGGACACTGCTTGTCCTGGACGCGTCCCTTGGAGCCGAGGAAGAACTTCGAGAAGGGTATCTGTGCGGGAGACTTAAAGGTGAGTTGGCTTCCAAATTGAATCTGTTTGCTTTCCTGAACTCAGCAGAAAGTGGGTTTGCATCTTAGCTATATTGGCTTTTGTGGGTTTGCGTGTTTACTAAAGGAATCGATGATTTCTTCATTAACTCTTTCATTTTTTTCTTTTCAATAAATTTAAACACATTACTTAAAAGAGGACAATAAATGCAGGAAATCGTGGATCAAAGACACAAACCTATTCCTAAAATTATTAATCATTTTAGCTAAGACGCAAACCCATTTTGTCTATTTCTGCTCTGAATTCAGAAAGGTAATTGCTTTTTCTCTTACCCGGACGTTCTGCCAATAGGGTCCTCCTCTTGTATATAGTGCAAAATGATAGACATCATTCCACAGAACATCAAAGTATCCCTCAGTGGCTATATTGATTAGATAACTCCTTCCATCCCCTCGGATTCTCATCACAAGCATATTATAGGGATGCCAATCGTGATAACTGTCCCTTTTGAAGCTCTTCCTCGCCCTCATGCTGTTAATATTAGCATATCCTGCTCGTTTGATCTTCCCATCAATGGGCACTCGATCGCAGAGAGTCCCGTGGAAGAGTCCATAACCCGCTGGGCTGATTTCAAAGTTCGCCTTGCTGTATCCCAGGCCATGATCAGAATCTGTCGTACAGACCCACTTCTCGAGATCCTTAGGCTCGTGGAATTGGAACTTCACGTCCACTTCTCCTGGCCGATACACCATAATTGGGTCAGACTCAAATTTCTCACGCACTTCCTCCTGCCACAAAGCAATCTCTGTTTTCAGCTCCTTCAGTCCATCCAGGATCATCTGCTTGCGTGACATTTGGACTCGGGTGGAGTTGTAGCCACCCTTGCGGTCACGCTCCCAGAATCCTCTGGCCACTGGTGAGGTGTGCAGACATCGGGATCTAACCACACTTTGTGTCCAGGAGGCAGTTTCCCGGGGAGAAAACCCACTAACTGAGGCACATTCACGCACTGACTGAAATATGGCTCTCAGGATGCTGTGGGGGCGTGTCAGCATCCTGATGGGAGTGTAAAAGTGACGTGGGAAAGCGGATCAGCAAACTGCCCGTGTTTTTCCGGGTAGGGAAAACAGCTGTCCGGGTGGGCATTGTTCCGCATCGGGCAACTCTAGTTGATTAATTACGCTAAGGAATTTATTACTTGGAGTTTCTCTGGATTTTCTTTTGTCTTCTAAATATGTTGGGAAAGCGAGGAAACCCGGAAAGATCTATTTTTACGGGAATTTTGTATTGAAATTGTTTTTTTTTTTCTTTTTATACGCCATTCCGGGTAATTTAATGATCTGGCAACCCACGAGGGGGCATTATTGTCAGTTTAGTGCGGAAACTGAGTGATTTCTCTTCACTTTTCACTTCATTTTTGACCATTTTCCCCTATTTTTCACCCTTTTTTCTCACTGGAAAAGTGCAAAGGGAGTGTCTGTGAGGGCATCAAGTCGGAAAAGTTGCAGTAAAGGAGGTCAGGAGGAGTGAAAAGAGTGTCTGTGACGTAGGACTATGTCACTTGCGGGCATTTTTTCACGACGACGACGTGATTCACAGAAAATTCATTCAGTCTCGCGACGGAGCGCCTCAGCGGTGGCAGCAGATCCACCAACTCCCCAGCTGCGAGGTCATAAAAAGTGCAAGTGTTGAAGGTTTCTTGTGGGCGTGGGTGTGAGGAGTGACTTTGCGTGTGCGATTAGGGAAGGAAGAGGAGGAGAAGAAAAGAAAGTGGTCAGGATGAGACACGGCAGTACAGCTGGTGTGGGTACGGATAGGAAACTCAACAAATCCAGTCAACTACTTTCACCAGAGGAAAATCAGCAGGTTTTCAATTTACTGGACAGAAAATGCATGGTATGTTGACCTCGAGCGAGTTGCGTCTTCACCGCTAAATCGATATCTCGTGTCTCTTATTTGCCAGACAATGTGCACCGCTGTGGTCCAGTTATACGAGACAGATGGTCCGGCTCACTCGCACTGGGTGAAACGGTACACGGGGGCGCTGTGCTTCGTGAAAGACAGCGGCAAGAAGTCCTACTACTGTCGCCTGTACTGCCTCATGCGCCACGAGATTGTCTGGGAGCAGGAAATGTATGACACAATTCAGATTCAACGACCCCGACCCTACTTGCTCAACTTTGAGGGTCAGGTGAGTCTCTTTTGCTGGGAAAATGCAAGAAGAGTTGGGCAAGAGTTAACGCAATTTATTGGATTTCCACAGGATGGAGTTGTGGCGCTCAATTTCGCTTCGGAAGAGGAAGCAGAGAGCTTCCATAGAGTCTCCACGACGACAGTGGCCAATAGGATCAAGAGGAGAGAAGGTAATGATGATATTTTCTTTTTCATAAAAGTCCCCACAAGTTTTGTATTATTCTGAGAAAAGAGATATAATGCGATGAGAAATGGAACTGAACTTGCCGAAAGGTATTTTCCTCATAAGAGAGCTCTTCGGTGAGAGAAATTCCAGAGAAAAGCTCATTATTGCGGCAAAGATGATAAAATTGAGTGTCTGCACTGAAAGAAATAAATGGATGAATCAACCAGAAATTTGATTGAATCAATAGAAAGTGAGTGCAAAGTGACTTTGCAGAGTGCTTGGAACACGTTCTTCGTTATTTGACAAGTTTACTGACAATCACAAACGGAAGAAATCCATAAAATCATATTAGATTGAATCGATTGAGTATTAGGTTTTACCGGTTCTTATTCAAACAGTTAGAAATTTTCCATAATTCAGCAAATTGCCCCATAAAGATCCCGAATTTGCAATAATTTCGCGAATTCTCCCTTAACTTATTAATTTAGAATTTGCTAGAAAATTCAGTGAATTTTTTATAAACATCAAGAGTCTGGCTAATAAAAGTATGACTTTTGCCATAAATACCAGAAAATTGCTATAAAAACCCATCTAGTACCGATTTTTAATTAAACTAAGATCATTTATATCTAATATTAACCTCAATTTACAAGAAATCGGCAAATCATTGAGTAAGTTTAGTAAATTTAACAAAAATCTGGTAATTTTCCGTTAAAATTTTGAAGAATTTCAGCCGATTATTGGTATTTGGAACAATTGTTTGATAACAAAAGTTTTGTTAACTTTTGAGAATCTCAAAATGCTATTTCAACAAAAAATTTAATGGAATCATAAATGTCTTTGAAAATTCAACAAATGTTTAACAAAGAAAATCAAACTTTTCTTTGAATTTACAAAACATCCCCTCAAAGAAACAAAAGAATCGGTTAAAATGATTAAAAATGAAAGATTTTCTTTGTTATACCATCCAGAAATTTCTTTCAGTGTGTCGCAAAAACGGGTTTTTCTCATAAAAATTCTTTCACTAAAAAGTTGATTTTGATTCTCACCTGAGCTCGCTTATCGCTGGGAGCTTACGCGCTGTCTAATCAGTTGGAGCGACTTTGTTCGGTGTCGAGTGATAAGGAGATCGAGATAAGGAGAGGAAAAAAATCAAATTAATGTCTATAATGTGAAAAACTGAAATTGGAAATATTCCATGAAAATCCCCCTGATATTTAGGGATTTCTGCAAAATAATTGTCTTCCGCCTCTCGAAATATTTGCTGATTTTCTCACATCACAGAGAATAGAGGAGAAATTTCTTTTAATTGATTATCCAATAAATATTGAACAGAAGAGAGGACAAAGAGTTGCAGATAATTTCACACAGATAAACTCTGAAAGAGCTGTAAATCACCCGATGTGTTAATTCCTTATGCAATATCGTGTCAATATCTTATGGGAAAATGTGTCCAAAAATAGGATGGATTATTGTGAAAAGGAAATCACTCTTGCACTTTGCCGTCTGCCCACGAGTGGGTGGGATAAAAAAGAAGGTTGTGGGTGATAAAATTAATGTATCGATTAATGGTGCGCGAAGGGAAGGGGGAGGAGGAAAGAAGTTAATTTTGTGTTGGGATTTTTCATCACTTCCTCTCGCGCTCTCTCTGGCTGGAAATGATATTTGTTATTTTCATACATGAGAAAGCCATGTATCTTTTACCATATTGACTAAATTGACTAAAATGTGTAAATACAGGAAAAAAGAGACATGATGCGGAATGAATATTCACAAAAAAATATCACTAATTTGGTCAAAATCAATAATGCAGTGTTTTTTGTACGTTTTCGAGTTGCTAAACGCTTTCAATTTCTCTTATCACGTGGAAGCAAGTCGCCAGACGTTTGATATTCTGGGGAAAAAATCATGACTTAAATTTAAATTGAGAGATGGAAATGACTTTTAAAAGCAAAATTGCAGTTGATGAATTATTTTAAAATAAAACAAAGACTAGGAGATTGAATAAACAAATTTATCTCTGAGGTGTAATAGGAATTGAGGTAATAATTGTGCAAGGAGCACGTCTGTTTGATAAGACAGTTAAGTTCAGAATCTTCTGAAGTATTTAAGCTGTTGACAAGAAACAATCATCCAGTGTTTAGTCACGCATTTTCAGCAGAAATGATAACATTTTTGATGCAAAAATTGGCGTAATTGTCTCTTAATCTTTCACTTCGACTTTTAGAGCAGAATTTACATAATGTCCTGGCAAGAAAGTTAGCCGGAGAATCTTTTTAGATATTTCTTTTCGTGTTTGCCGTAAGAAAAAATGTCAAAAATCTCGGAAAAACTCATCTATAAATCTTCGAGCATAAATACCAATACAGGGTCAATCCGTTAAACAACTAATGACCTCTGATATTCGATACCTTCCAGTTTTGCATAAGTAATAACTAAAACTCTATTTCTTTCACTTATCTAATCTGACTTTCCTAGAATTTCTTTTTCTATATTCTCTATTAGTCAATTTGTAAATGAAATATCAGAAAGTGATTGTAAATGTTTGGGGCTGTAAAAATGAGCTCAAATAAGCTTTATGGCTCAAACAGACGACAATTTTTTTTGGGGCTTTCACTTCTCTTCATCGCTATCAGTGTCTTTATTTAATGATACAGGTATTTTATTAATTTATAATCTCATAAAATCGATTATGCAAGATCTTATGACAATTTCGGGATATAATTTGCATAGATAGGTTAAAAAAAACAAATTATACTTAATTTTAGACCAAATTAGTACTCTTAAAAAGTGGATTATTTGCGTTTTAAGCTTATCCATGCTGATATTTCCGAAAATTATTGGATAATCGTTTAAGTGTTAAATATAAAATTCGAGATTACTTATGCAACAACTTCTGGACTTTCAAAAATAACCAATATCCTTCACATAGACGTAATTAGGGTGAACTCTAAAAATCTGTTAACAGAACGATTATCGTGTAACAACACTATAAGAAGTAAACTGAGAACTGAATATAAGCAATCTGAACATTTCAGCCAATAACAAAATATATTCAGCAGTTTTTCCCCCTGATAGTCAATCATTTGTGAAAATCGCATCTTCTCGAGAGTGAGAGATGTGAAAAGTCGCATGAGAGAGTAATTTTCCATCACATTCTCGATGTTTTCATTTCAAGAGCGCATCAAGAGAACATCTACGAGGAAGGAGCCACCACCACGTCCCAATGCCGCTCCACAAGTCACCCAGCACAATAACGTGGAGGACAATCCGGTGGTGATGCGACGGACGCCAGTTGCGCCGCAACCTCAGCCGCCAGTGGCGCCGGTGCAGAATTTCGGCGCCATGTCGGGTGGACAGCGGGCGAAGAAGGGACGCGGCGACAGGAAGATCACGAAGGAGGACATTGGCATCCCGATGGACTTCAAGCACATCACCCACGTGGGCTGGACGGAGCAGAAGGGATTCGATTGGACGGGCGAGGAGGTGGAGCATCTGAAGCCTTTTCTGCGCAAAGCCGGCGTCTCGGAGCGTCAGTTGAAGGATCGCGAGACGCGTGAGTTTATTTATGATTTCATTCAGAGCAATAAGGTTCTGGATCAGTTGAGCTCCACCGGTAGTCCGCCGGGTGTTAAGCCGCCGCCGCCGTCTGTCACGGGTGGGCGACAGATGCCGCCGCCGCCGGTGCCTACGCGTCAGCGAAGCCGCAATGGGGCACGAGCGGCACCGCCTCCGCCCCCATTGAGACAGCCTCAAACGACTCCGGCGCCGCCGAAAGCGCCTCCGCCGGGAAGACCACCTCCCATGGTGGCGGCTCCGCCACCTCCGGGGGCTCCAGCCCCGCCGCCACCACCGCCTCCACCCCCTATGGCGCCCCCACCGCCCATGGCGCCGCCGCCACCGAGTGACTCGGGCACTTCGTCGCCGAGCGTGGGGGCGAGCGAGCCGGACAGCCGATCGGCACTGATGGAGAGCATCCGGCAGGGCACGAAGCTCAAGGTAAGACTTTCTTCTGATCTTGCGATTTGGGTCAGGGATTTGGGTTCATGTGTGGTGATAATTGGGAGGAATTCGCTATTTCAGCGCAATTGGTGCTCTTTTTGCGCTTCAGTGAATTGCACGCTTTTTGCCACTTCCTGATCCCACCAATTGACCATTTCAATTGCAATTGTGCAATTGGCGATTTACATGGGATCATGTTCAATGTAAATTTGTGGACTTTTTGTAGACAGAAATTTATTTTTTTTATAGCGCCAATTGCACATTTTATGATATGAAAAAGTTTCATGGGAAAGATTTGAGATGTGTGACTTTGAGAGTGACTTTGGTTTTCCATGAAATTTCCAGTATCGCCCACATTTTTAGGCACCAAGCAGCATAAATATGAGATAAATTATCGAATAAATTGATAAGTTTATCCATTGCTATTAAATGAAAAAAATTTTACTGTCAGAACTCAGAATTCACTGAATTTCTAAATATAATAAAGCCTTAACTGGGAAAATTAGGGATCTGGTAGAAGAAGTAATCTTAAAACTAAGGCCTAAAGATGCTGTCATAAACAATAAAACTTTTTAAACGTGTTATCACACTAAGTTTCTAGAACATTAATTAACACATTAAGAGTGATAGAATTTGGAAGATGAGAGTGAAAGAGATATCACTGTATGCTTTCTTTGAGCAGTTCCTTCTCAAATTCCAGAAATAATTCAATAATCATTATTATTTTTTGTTTTATTATTTATTTGCTTTCTATTGCTTTCGAAATGAAAAATGAAGTTATGGAAACTGCGAGAAAAGCGCCAAAATTTCTTTGGGGTCTTAAAAGTAGACGCTAGCTGCTCTCTTTTAAAGCCTACAAAAAATGGCGACTAAATGGGATAATTGTTCAAGTTGCTAGCACATAAATTATTGAGCCAATAACTCAGTGTGATAACACAGTAAGGAGATACATGTTCTGAGACAACTGCTGTGCTATCACTTTTTTTTTGGGATTCATTTTCCTATTCATGAAAAAAGTCCTTTTAAATTGCTCAAGTTGCAAATAAACTAGGGGCCTCTTGCTAAGCGTGTAGATCTGTCTTGGGCCATGAACGGAGTCATTTTGCTGATATATAAAGTAGGAGATACCACTGCTAAATAAGCCTTCAAATGTGTCGTTCAGGATTAGAAAAATTCTTAATTTTTGTTGGGTTTAAATCCCAGCTTTCTGTAATTGGTCACCATAATCGAAATTTACTCTGAGATCTCTGAATGGTTAGCTTATAATCGAGAAAACGGTGAGAGATGTCGACTTCCAGTTTTCGGCAAAGGTCATAATATCGACCGGTCGCATGAAGATGGTGATGTCAAATCAAACTCTCCACCCCCCGATCAGCTATTTGGACATATCCTAATATCTAAGTTGGAATCGAGAGAATGTTTCACCTATCAGTGTCAACTTTAGTATGTTTTAGCTGGGGTCGAGATCTTTCCTATATGCTACATGACTCTCATCTTTCGACTTAATTATCGAAAACTTAAGCAGACTTAAGGCTGGCTTAAAGCTTTAAGAGAAGGATGAGTTAAAGATCAAAGCTCACATCAAGATTCAAGCTTAAGACTAGGTTAAAGATCAAAGCTAGCTTGAAGAATAAGGCTAGCTTAAAGACTCAACCGACTCAACTAATTCCCCCACAATCAATCCTTTTACCCATAAGCTTTCTTTCTAGCTGACTTATTCTGCTATTTTTTTTGCCAAACCACTCACTATTTGACGCCTCAATAAATTAGTCCAAATGGCAAATGGGATTTAATTGACTAGAAATTATCTTATTTATGACTTCCTTATAAGGATTCTCAAATAAATTATTTATGCTAATCCCCTCGAAATGACCTTTTGTCGTTCTTGTCTCTACAGACCGTCGATCGGAGTGCGACGGTGAGCAGCAGCGGTGATTCGCGATCGGACTTGCTGGAGGAGATCCGGCGCGGAAAGGTGCTGAATCCGGCTTCAGAGCGGGAACTTTCGACTATTCAGAGATCGAGCAGTGGAGCTGGAACTGACGCTCTGGCGGATGCACTGAGACGGGCTCTGCAGGAGCGTGGAAGGGTGATCAGGTCCTCGGATGAGGAAAGCAATAATAGCACAGACAACGATGGCGAATGGGATGATTAGAGAGAGAGAGAGAGAGATAGCTGGAGTTCGAAGGAGGGATTCTTAAGTGGTTCGTGGGAAATATTTTCTTTAATCAGTAATTTCTTTTTGTAGGATAAATTCAAAATGAAAGATTTTGAGAAGGAGAAAAAAATGTTAGAGGGAGATTTTAATTAATTCAGTGAGTGCCAAATTAGATCGTATAATGATTCTTAAGTTACCAGTTAGTAGGATTGATTTTGCAGGCAAAAGACATTCACAAAGCAATTTTTCTTTTTTTTCCAAAATATTTAGTAAAGCAATCCTTTTTGCTGATTTTTGATTGCAAAGCAACATTTTTTTCTATAATATCGTATCTTAGCATATCCTTTAAGAAGAAGAAGAAAAAAATCGCGACAGTTCATTGATAAAATATATCTTAGTAATAACACAAAAAAAACAATTTCTACAGTTATATTAGAAAAAAAATCACTGTACAGATAATTATGATAAATAGTGTTAGCGTATTTTCATTTCTTTTTTGCATAACCAAATCCATTAATATGAAAAATATATTTGAGAAATATGTTATGACTTTGTGGGTGTGTCTCGATGCTGTCGGAAGGTGAATCATATTTCCTCATGACGATGACTCAATCTCAGCCACAGAGTCTTATTTGTCTTCTGCAGATTTCTTTGCACTTACCAGCACTGAGCGCGGATGAAAAAGAAAAGGCGCACGAGAGAGTTGGAGACAGTAAAAACGACCTACACGAGGTTCACGAGCGTAAATTATTCAGCGGTTTCGCGCCAAAATGCACATTAACATTCATTTCAGTGACGCACTCGTGGAGGACAGTTTCTCCGCGTCTCAACGTGAAATGCTATCAGATTTCATACAATATATCGAGTCATAATTGATGAGTAATTTAATCAACAAGTTTTTTGGGGTGATTAGTTATTCGGTGAAAGAGAGGAAATTTAAAAGTCAATTTTGCTGCCGTATTGTATTAATTTAGATTATGTTATTATTCCGGCGATGAATATCGCAAAAATCATGTTTTAAAGATTTTGCAGACGGCTAACTGCACCATCTGAGCAATAACTTGGGTTAAATTTCAAATTTTCGATGTCTAGTTCCATCAAAATACCTTCAACGAAACACTGTTAATATTTTCAAAATATTAATCGGATCAAGCTGAAGGCTTAAGGTTATGTTTAAAGCGTATAAGGTCTAATCTAGCTTCAAACTTAAGGCAGACCTGAATGCTTGGCTAAGCCTTGTGACTTGATAATTGGAGTTGTCCAATCTGAAAGAAAAAACCTGAAGGTTACCCTAAAGCTCAAGCAGACTTAAGGCTGGCTTAAAGCTTAAGGTAAGGCTAACTTAAAGATCAAAACTAGCTTAAAGCTCTTTAGGCAAGCTTTAAACTTAAAGATCAAAGTTAGCTTCAAGATTTAAAGCTTCCCAGCTGGACATCGCTATTAATATCTTGAGATATCGATAGAGAATCTCTGCTTCTCTTTGATGAAAAAAGCACAACCGCGAGGATTTATCTTGTTGGGTTAGGGCTAAGTAGTTAAAAGATCAAAGTTTAAGGATAGTTTTACCGAGTTATCAAACGAGAAAAATCGACGTAATAACTGGACGAAGAAGTGTCTCCCTCTCAATTGATTTACATTGGTTAGAAAGTGACAAAAACTGAGCGATTATTGAGTCCGGGGAACACAATAATCGCTCATTATTACGTTTCTGTGTCCCTTTCTAACCAATGTAAATCAGATGAGAGAAAGATGTTTTTTTTGCCCAGAATTTACGTCGATGCAATACATTCTTGCGTCAAATACCTCGTCTGATAATTCTCTTATGCTAGCTGAAATCAATCTTAAAGCTTCAAGATTAAAGCTCAAGGATAGTTTAAAGATCAAATCTTAAGGCTATTTTTAAGATAAGGGCTTGCTTAAAGATCAAACCTCGCTTCAAGATTAAAACTTAAAGGTAGCCTAAAGATTGAAGCTTATTTAAACCGTTAAATGCTAGCTTTAAGTTTAAGGCTAGCTTAAAGATTAAATCTAGCTTCTAGATAGCCTAGCTTACAGCTCATGGCAAATTAAAATCTTAAAGCTTGAGGCTTCCAAAAGGCTTTGTCCCCTTTGTCCTTAATGAAAATATCTTTTTCCAAATAGGTATGCATTTGAAGCTATAATAATTTAATAGTGAGGATCTACCTTAATACGGATAAACCTTTCCATGTAAAACACTCGTCAAGTATGAGTCCTTGTATGAGCCTCAAATTTATGTCTCGGCTATCGAATAGGCATTTTTTAAACTATGGAGTTTGAGTTTTATAATAGTTAATGTATAGACTCTTGGAATTGCGTCTCAAAGTTGCAGCGTATTATATCTTCATAGCGGCTACTCGGAAAATCCAGGTAAGGCAAAAGAATCCAAAAACGTCAATAATAAAAAAGAAACTTTAACGTTCACTGTTCTCTTTATTTTTATTAATTTGTCTTCCAGAGAAGGATTTACACATATTTTGAAGTAATATATCTCCACTCTTTAGGAATTGATTATTTTGTATTTATGTGGTCACAACGGTCATTACGGGATTATTCTTTGCTCTCCATTCATTAATATACTTTTTTTTAACTCTGTGTGTCACATTAATATGCTTGATAAATTTGAGGGATGGAATCTCTCTTTGCTAATTCTCTCTTTTTTTGGGGAAATTCAACAACTTCTTTTTAACATTCATTTGATTATTATTTCTTTTGCTCAAGTTAGACATTAAGGATAATATATTTTTCTATTATATTTTTTCATGTGCTTGTGAGGTTTCTTCTTTTTTATATCTTATTGTTCTCTTGATTCCCTCAGTTTCGCAGTTTCCTGTATCATTTGTTACTATTTTACATTTTATGTGACTCACCTGAAGTTAGTCGCAATGTGGATGGATGAGGGTTTGTGTATTGGGTACGAATAGGCTTTTTTCATTCGAATTGATTCATAGATAGGAAATTGTTTACCATTTCCCATTTCAAACTGCAAAGATTTGAAAGTATGTTGAAGAAAATGTAAAAAAGAGTAACTCTTTTTGTAAAAATAAATTGTCTTAGAAGCCTATTATTTACTCAAGACACAAACCAACTTCCAGTAATTTTTTCGACTTATTTCAGGTGATTTTTTTTCTATTTTACATTTTGTCGGCATCCATGATGTGGCGGGAGCGTCTCTTCAGATGGCGGGACGGAGGAGGGGGGAGGGACTGTTCAAAAGTGGAGATCCTGCAGACGAGGCATGAAGCAGCAGAGAAAGGTATCAACACAGAAGGCCATCAAGTCCTTCATGGTGGACTCTGATGCCTGCGGCAGCGGCGGCGGAGGAGGAGGAGGAAGGATTGGTGGGATGGTGGGAGGTTGTGGCCTAGCAAGGAGGATCACCTCCTCAAGATGATGACTGAAGATGACACTGATGTTTGTGGCTATTTCTCATTTTTTCTTTGGCAAGAGGGCGCGTCTGAAGCTGAGCTGATGCGCAAATCAAGTAGGGTTGTTCTGCTTATTCGACCTCAGACGCGCCAATCCCGTTCGCTCCTCCTCCTCATCGCTGGTGTACGTCGACAATCCAGCACCACCCGCCGCCATAACGCCGCGCGTTGTACTTGTTGCCTGCAGTAACTCCTGATCCGGCAGATGTTTATCCTCATACAGGATTATATTGAGCGTCTCCTCGTAGATTCTCGCCTCCGGATATTCCACTTTGGTGTGCTTCTTGTCCGTGGCGTACACAATGGAGGTGCAACACACCTCAGCCACCCGCTTACCGTCACCATAGAAGCTCCAGCAGCAGATCTCATTTGAGCCAATGACGTCCTTGATGAACAGGATGCGACAGCTGAAGCGCAGCGACAGCTTGTCGAACAACTCAATGTTCTTCAGCAAATTGTCATCAGATGTATTTGTGTAGGAATACTTATTGTTGTGGCGATTAATCAGCAATTTAACTACGGGCTGTGGAGATGGAACAACAATATCATTACCGTGAGGCAAGTGGCTAAAAATAGATGGTGTAAGGTAGCAGTTAGAGCTGGTTAAAAATGCCTCTAGTGTGTCTCGACTAGACGGAGGAGAAATATTTTTTTTATCCAGGACAAAAAATATTCAAATTTTTTATCATTCTTTTTTTAGTTTGTTTTTTAAACAGGAGCAAAACTTTCAAGTGAATTTCAAGGCAAAAAATATAAATTTTATATCATTAGCCGAGACACAAACTATCTTAGGAGTCTAAAGTGATTTTTTTATCGTCAAATGCGATAAATTTTGATCATTTTGATTGAACGCAACAATTCTCTACACTGTTTTCATGTAATTTTCTATTACAATAAAATGTTTCTCCGATTCTCTGTTTCTCCATCTGTTATTAATCTGGAGGCCAAACGGTTGCAGATAGAGACTTCGGGGGACCCCCCTTAAGTCGACCCTGGGATCAGGACCAGGCCCTTTATTTTATAAAAAGCCCCTCTATCCCCTATAAAAGCATGTTTTTTTGGTATTACTCGAAAACGGCTTTAACGATTTTTTTCATTTTCAAATATGTTTTGTAGATTCACTAGACGCACTTTACGTCCATACAAACCAATAACCTCCATACATTCCGTCTAACAGTTTTTCAAGGTCAAATGTTTGAAATTCTCTTTTCAAGGGTTTTACTCGCCCCAAACCCATCAAGTGGGTACTCATTTTAAAGGTCTTTGAATTTCCTACTATCCTAAACCAGTTTAAACTAAAACCGGGTTAAAACCAGTTCAAAACCGGAATTCGTTCTTGAGTCTCAACTCCATCATGTGGGTATTCTTTGGTAAGGTGCTTGAATTTCCAACACATTCAGTTAAAGTCATGCATTCTATAGGGAATTTCACTCAATCAACTTCATCGAAGTTACCTATCATTCCAATCCCTTTCACAGACTAATCCGCTCTCTTTCTATGTTCAACTGAATGTGGAGAACTGGAATATGTTTGCTATTTGAGAAAATTAGAAGAGGAAGTGGCAAAACTTTACTCGTTTTGAAAGTCCAAATGTCACAAATCATTAAAGCGCTAAAATTTGATTAAAAATTGTTCCTTACCGCTCATTCACATGGTACCAAATTTTTTGGTACCTACCAAATTATTTGGTTTTTCCACAAATCAGCTAAAAATGCCGTTTTTCCGGTAAATTATTATTTCGTCATAATTTTCATAGATGAGTAACAATTTTCTATCCTTTGAGTTACATTTAACTCCTCAATTTAGTAATATTCAGCAAAATCAACTCCAAATTATTATATTTGGACTGTCAATATTGTCATAAGGTAGACAATTCAAAATAATTTGAATTGATTTTGTTGAATATTACTATAAATTGGACGAATTTAATGTAACTCAAAGGATGGAAAATTGTTACTCATCTATGAAAATCAT